>WEDG01006452.1:0-117017 GCA_017591395.1 Schistocephalus solidus
GTGTTGACTCGATGCCGATCGTCAAGGAATGTCGAAAAAGATTTTCAAATCTGGCTCCTTCTTAACGTGACCTCTGGCTATCTCACACATGTGAGATGTAAGCCGTTCAACCCCCTGTTCTGTGAAATCCTGGTGCTTGTGTTTTGGGGGGCCAGGTCGTGTACGTAGTACACGTAGACGAGATCACCAGCAGCTGCGCGCTTCCGCATCAGACAACTGACCGGCTCGGACAGTGGTCTGATTGTGGGGAGTGGGGAGAGAGTGAGGTCGAGAGCTCAGCGTATTTTCCTCACTATAAACAATCTGACGCGCTTGAAACTATCACGGTGCGCTAAAAGCCGTGGCTTGGAAGGTTGCCAACTGACGGGATAACTCGGACCGCGTGGTCAGCCCAATGTGTGTTTTGTGTGGAGTGGCTGACTGGCGGACTGAGAGTCAGGTTGCAATGGCTCCTTCTTAATGTGGCCTTTATGGCACTCCCACTCCGTGGGATCCGAGCCAGGTGTGGTGGCACGCCCAGGGGCGGCTCCGGCCGCGCCAGCCACCTGCGCCCTCTCCCATCTCCGGTCTTCTTGACTCTGTCTTGACACCGGACTCAGGTGGGAGGAGGAGAGAGTGCGGTAGCTGCAGCGCAAGGCTACTATCACTTAAAACTAATTCACGCGCAAGTCACCGTCCCTGCACCACCTGGTGTGGAGCATACGGTGGACCTCGTCGAAATCGACGGTCGAACTGCCATGTGTGTGTGTGTGTGTGTGTGTGTGTGTGTGTGTGTGTGTGTGTGTGTGTGTGTGTGTGTGTGTGTGTGTGTGTGTGTGTGTGTGTGTGTGTGTGTGTGTGTTGGTGTTGACTCGATGCCGATCGTCAAGGAATGTCGAAAAAGATTTTCAAATCTGCGCCAATTTGCTCACACCGGCCGCGAACTGCTGACGCGAACCCAGACTTGGCGCAGTTTATCTTCTAAACCACCCTCTAATTGCGATGTGGTCGTCATCTTCGGTGAGGAAGAGAATGTGGCAAAAATTGCCTGGTTGGCTGATATCTTGGGAAATCGAGTGCCAGAGTTAATCGTTACTCAGACATACCACAGCAGAACTCGGACGCATGCCCTTTATCTTGCCTGTAGCCACAAAAACTTGCTGAAGGGTGCTCAAGAGCTCAAAATGCGCAAGCGACTGATAGAAGAGGTGGGCGGGGAGTTACAAGAGTTCTGCATTGAGGACATGGAATTATTTGAAGATGTAATGGATGAGAAAAAGTTCTTCACCAGTTGCGAGCGTCAAACCATTGTGCGTCACTATCTAATGAGTCTTCGTGCAGCATCCTTCGAATCCTGGAGTGACGACCTATCCTTCTCTATTGATCAGTCTATCAGTAAGTTGCGCATCATTTTCCCCATTCTAATACAGAATGGTCTTCTAACACACCTATGCTTTATGGTACAACTTACGCATCGTTCTGCCCTCCTATATGAGAGAAGTTTGCTGTGTATGTGTGCCAGCTTGTTCTAGGTTGTTGGGGGGCCTTAACGATTGCGCAATCGTTAAGGCCCCCCAACCTATCTCGCGAGTTTCGGGAGCTGTTTAAGTTCCTTGGTCTGGCTACCCCAGCCACCTCTGATCCCGAAAACTCAGCGGAGGATGTGCTGGGCCTTATTCAGGCGGCCGCCCTGCGTTCCGGTCTCGCCGGGGGATCCTCGGATGGATCAAGTGCGCTGGATGAGTTGATCCACCGCTGGCTCAACCAAGTCACCTCCTACTCTCCGCCTCTCCTCCTGTCTGCTGGCAGTCGTGGTAGCGGTGGTGGTAAGGCACTAGAAGACGCAGGTGCCGCACAGATGCTCCCCGTTGGTGGTGGTGGTGGTGGTGCCGAAAGTGAACAAGAGCGACCAGTTGTCACTGCACGCATCCCGCGCTTTCGCGGTCTTCAGCACTTTGCCTTAATGGTCAGCCATCCTCGACAGGAGCCGGTCGTGGCCAGCCCTAAAGAGTGGATTGCCCATCTCGGTGTGAGTCTGCGTTAATGTGTAGGGTTGGGTTGTTTTGTTGGGTCCCTGGATTTTATGGCGCAGCTGCTTCAAAACTACGCATGGGGGACGGTGACGAGAACGCCTGTGGTACCCACTGCGTGGGCGTCTTGTGCAACGTCATCCACCTTTCTCTTTGACTTAATTCAATCTTTTCACCAGTAAACGGTGAAAGATCTACAAATTAGTAAGACTGATCATGCACAACCTTAACTCACCGCAATCCTTCGCGTGTTTTAAGATACCGCAATACCCTAAAAGGCGTTGGTCTGGTCATTTCCTCGCAATTAAATAACGCAACTTAATCGTTTGCTGTTTAGTTTGGCCCCATGGTAAATCTCGGCGATTTGATATCCCAGCCACTAAAGTCTGGTTCATGTGGGTCGGAGGAAGAGCGTAGAGGGGGAAACTTCCCCCAGCTCTTGCGTTCATGGTCATTTTCAGTCGTTTTGCCGCTGGAACGTAATAGGTGTGGAAAGAGAGTGAGTTAACTTCTATGGGAGTCTTCTTCGTTAACATTCACTTAGCGTACAAGACCTCGATGCTATCTCATTTGTAGTCTTAGTCGTGTTTGACTTGCACGGCATCGCTCTCACACGCACCCTCTCTACTCACACACTGTTAGGGTAGAATCGAGATGGCTAGAGATGAACTTGAACTTAATGTTTTAGTTTGCCAAGTTTTTAGATTTGTAAAACGGTACTTTTTACATCGTCAGACCTTGACAAAAATTTATTTTGGACATTTTGCTGCACCTAACTTACGACGACAGCGAGATCGATTTTCCGTTAGTCGAAGACAATTTTTTATTTGTGGCATTGGCTCGTGCCTGACTGTGGAACAATACCGTAAGAAAGTCTTTCTTCGGCTGCGATAGTTATTAATAGGGCCTGTCGCCTTGGCTCATAGACATTTAGATTTTCATACGCAAACTTGCATTTGTTCGTTCATACAATAACTTGTGTGTGTGTGTTGTGCCCACTAAACGGGCCACGTGGTAGATGCGTTGGACCAACACGGGGGCCAAATTAGGGCAAGGCAGGCGTTATTCGGGTTGCGCTCCCATAACAAATGCCGAACATGGAGGTGTGTGGCACGCCTAGGGGTGGCTAGGACTTAGGGGACCCAACCGCGCCAGCCACCTGCATCCTCTCACGCCTCCGGTCTTCTTGACACTGGGCTCAGGTGGGAGGAGGAGAGAGTGCGGTAGCTGCAGCGCAAGGCTACTATCACTTAAAACTAATTCACGCGCAAGTCACCGTCCCTGCTCCACCCTTCCATGGAGCATACGGTGGACATCGTCGGACTACGACGGTCGAACTGTTGTGTGTGTGTGTGTGTGTGTGTGTAAACCACCGGAGGCTAAGCTACATCAGCACACACTACCTACACCAATACATCGAATACACCCTCACAATCACCATTTACCGGAGTATATCACGGTCTCCTAGAAACCGTGGCTGGGAAGTCTGCCAATCTGACGCTTCCACCAGACCACGCCGTCGGCTCAGTGTATGTGCTGTGTGTGTCGAGTGGCTGACCAGTGGACTGGGAGTCAGACGGCGATGGCTGCTCCATATCCCCTGAGTTTGTGAATCCTGGTGTGTGCGTTATGGGGGCCAGGTCGTGCTGTGGCGCGCGAAGACGGGTACGCCGATCCGTCAGCCAATGCGCCTACTCCCACATCAGGCAACTGACCGGCTCGGACAGTAGTCTGACTGTGGGGTGGGGAAGAGTGAGGTCGACAGCTCAGTGCATATTCCTCACTATAAAACAATCTGACGCGCTTGAAACTATCACGGTGCGCTAAAAGCCGTGGCTTGGAAGGTTGCCAACTGACGGGATAACTCGGACCGCGTGGCCAGCCCAATGTGTGTTTTGTGTGGAGTGGCTGACTGGCGGACTGAGAGTCAGGTTGCAATGGCTCCTTCTTAATGTGGCCTTTATGGCACTCCCACACCGTGGGATCCGAGCCAGGTGTGGTGGCACGCCCAGGGGCGGCTCCGGCCGCGCCAGCCACCTGCGCCCTCTCCCATCTCCGGTCTTCTTGACTCTGTCTTGACACCGGGCTCAGGTGGGGGAGGAGGAGAAATGCGGTAGCTGCAGCGCAAGGCTACTATCACTTAAAAACTAATTCACGCGCAAGTCACCGTCCCTGCACCACCTGGTGTGGAGCATACGGTGGACCTCGTCGAAAATCGACGGTCGAACTGTCAACAGTATGAAGGCGGGATTGACGCCTGGCTCTCTGTTCTGAAAGGGGACCGAGTTATTCCATCAGTTGGAAGCCTTCCAAGGAAAGGTTTTTAGTGCAGAGTGATTATTTAGATGCGCGTCAGTTTTTATGGCGAGGAAATACATTTCCGAGCCAATTAGCCATTTTCTTCGAAAATTGACGCCAATAACTGGCGTGACGTGAGCTTCGATTAAGCGTGTCAACACACGTTCCTAACTGTGGCAGTTGTTATGAGGTGTGTATATCACGCGTTGTAGATGCGTTAGACCAACACGGGGGCCACATCAGTGCACGGCAGGCGTTATTCGGGTTGCTCTCTCATAAAAAATGTCGAACATGGGGGGTGTGGTGGTATGGCTAGGAGCCCCAGCCACGCCAGCCACCTTCACCCTCTCCCATCTCCGGTCTTCTTGACTCTGTCTTGACACCGGGCATGGGTGGGGAGAAGAGAGTTCGGTAGATGCAGCGCAAGTCTGCCATCGCTTAAACTAAACCAAACTCAAGTCACCGTACCTGCACCACACCGCTGTGGAGCGTACGGTAGGCCTCGTCGAGATCGAGGGTCGAACTATCGTCGTCTAGTACGCGTAACCCAAATACTGTGTGCCGCAGCTTACCTTGGCTCCTGCGGTTGTCAACAGAATCCTTCGTGTAGCTCGTTGTAGACTTGGCACTTCAACCGCTCTCGCCGAAAACATCCACCGTGTGCCGTGCATAAGGGTGGGTGCAGGAAGGTGTTCTGTGCGGGAATTAGTTTATATTACAAATAGACCAGCGCAGAATCTACCACGCTATCTTCTTTCCTCACCTACCTGGCGATCAGCCAAAAAGTAAAGGTGAACGGCCGTGCGGCATAAGTCTGCGCCTAGGTGGGCCTTCCTTTATTTATATTTGATATGTTTTTGTGAGTGCATATTCCGACTAACGCCTACCTTGTCCCTCATCCAATACACATGTTAGTCCAGCGCACCCACCACGTGTCTTATTGTAGCGGCACAAGCCGTGCGGGAGTTGAGTTCAACCACGTGCCCAACGGCAAGCGGGAAGGAAGCGCGACGATGTGCACTTCAAGGAGTTTATAGTGAGAATAGACTTGCAATGCATCTATCGCACTCTCTCACAAATCCCCACCCGGGCCCCATCTCATGACAAAGTAAAGGAGACTGGAGGTGGCAGAAAACATAGCTGGGAGCCATTCCTAAGCGTGCCGCTACACCTTGCGCGAAGCCCACGGAGGAAGATGCACTGGGACATCAACCTCGCTTTCTATTCCCATTTCCCGAACCCTGCCACCACGAGAGGCGGTCAGAGGGCTGGTGCGAAAATTGGCGTGGTGGGGGCATGTTCTAGGGGCCCACACACAAACAGAAACACGTACACGCACAGTGGATATCGTTTTCCGGTCTAGCTTGCCTGTCGGGGTAGTTGCCTGGGTGTGAGCACCATGCACAGCATAGCCTCGGCAGTAACAGACTAGATTTGGATGGCAGTCAAGAACCATGTGGAGCGTCCGCAAGGACAAGTTCTAATTACAGGCCTAAATAAAAGAAATTAATTCGCTTTTAAAGTTAAATTACCTGTCGGATAGATGCTTCACCGATCGTTTAAGAGACTTTCTCGTCCCGTTCTGCCGAGTCACTGTTTCGAGTCTCGTGTGATGCACCATCTGGGGTTGATTATGGCTCACTGATGACGGCTAAGAAGTCCCTTGTTTCGTTTGTCTTTGTCGGCAGCGCTCATCGGTAAAATACCCAGGCAACATTTGTGAATAATTGCGCATAAGGAATAAACAGTCCGCACAGATCACTAACCCACTGCTGAAACGAGATAATCCAGGATCAGCATACTTTTACAGCCAAAAGTTATAATGACTTTTCTGTCCATATTTACGGTTTATCAACTGTGAAGGACCTCCAAATAACATTTTATATGGCCGAGATGTCTATGTGATTAGAAGGAAGTAAAAAGAGTCTAAATGATCGACTGGCATACAGTAGGATGAAACTGAACCGTAATTATTTGCTGTTTTTGTGTTCAGGTAGGCCAATGTCTCTTGTTGACAGCCAGTTCATTGGAAAAGTGCAGGGAAGGAATTATACCTAAAAAGTAAGAGCTTTGGGCAAAAATCAATCTAGATGATGCCCGACATTAGACAATCTTCTGACTATTTAAGACAGATGAAGTTATTTTTCCAGCTTATCTTTTTCGCCTTTTTAGTCTCTATAAATATGAAGAGTCCACGAGTCAAGAAAACTGCTTCAGACAGGTCGGTATAAAGAGTGGCCTTGTTCGAAACATCCGTGAAAGCCCATTCCAATATTTCAGAAGTTAGATGTTCCGACTATTCGAATGTTTAATTATGTCCCGTAGTAATTGTTTTCATGATGCGAACTTTCAATATTTTTCATATTCTGTCTAAGTAAAAATTACTTCCATTCTATGATACACTCGCTTCGAAAGAATGACGAAAAACACGGTTTAGAAACCCCATATCTTAATTCCACCTCCGCCTAAAATCAGATATCCGACGAGATTCTCTCTATAGCAGGGAAATACTTTGGCAAAAATTCCTTCATCTTCCGTTCTTAAGTGCTTAAAGTTGAGTTGAAACTTTCTCAGATATAATCAGGAGAAGGTTTTCGTTCTCTCGCGTATTTATCAGCTCCAAAATGACCAATCAGATGAGTGTTACTAAGTTTGTTTTTTTCTTTACTAGAATTTCACGAAATCCACTGATCTGCACGTTCGAGTACAATGAGTGACAATAAAGGCTTTTAACCGAACGATTGGCCGTGCATATGCCTGGAGTATGCTCAAAAATCATAGAGTGAATTTCCAGCTGTATTCATCGTAAAAACGCTTACAGCACAAAAGGACATATCCTTGACCTTAACCCAACTTTCTGCCTCTCAAAGAACTGATCTGTACACTTTGCTCGGAGGTAGTCCCACTCGGACGTTTGAATACTATATGAGCAAACAAGTTAATAACGTAAAACTCTTTGATTTTTCATTACATTTAATACAGTTTAACTTGTGCCTATCCGTCTTTTGATGTTTAATCAACCTCTGAGGATGTGTATTTGACACTGTGAGTTTATCCTTTCCATGTAGATCTTCTAGATTTCATCGAATTCTGAGGTATTTCACACCCTCCTTGTGTCAGTGAACTACGCTGCACTGTAATAAAAATTAACGTCGTATCGGAATAAAATGACCTGTGAAACTACTATTCTAGGGCGTAAATTGTTCTGACTTGGGGCCTAATGGAAACGACCAATTTGTAACTGAAGTAACTGGGAGATCTCATAAAAATGACAAGTTTGAACCGATGTATTGTACGAAGAGATTGCCTTATCTCACAACTAAAAATTGGAGCGTTTGGATGCAAGTGTCATGCAAATTAAAAAGATAACACGTTTTGAAGTTTTATTTAATTTACCTTCTGGATTTTACATGTCGGCCAGCATGTGAAAACCATATGTTTCCCCTTTAGTGAATGACTAAAAATTACTGCTATGATGAATAACGTAGAACAAACTTTTGTATCGAAAAAGACGGTATTCTGGATGTTGGAAAGGATAGGCTCGTCGAGTTACTTTGTATATGCATCCCTGTCTTTGTAAATATCGGTTAGTGGCACTACCCATTCCGAATTGTGCTGTTACACAGAATGTGCTGTCCCATCACAGAAGACAGGAGTTCCTGATGTATGTAGAATTGGCTATACACGATTGCCTTCGTATCACCGATGCACGCATTAAAACCACGGAATTACGGACCAATCTTCACTTATACCTCGTTCTGTATATTTTATTGGTAAGACACGGAAATATGACCCTTTTGCAATATACTCTATGAAAGGTAACTATGCTCGTGCCCTAACACGAATCAAAAGACTAAGCTTTAAACCAACCCTTCACCCTAGCATTAAACCTAACCTTATTTTTTCCATGGAACTCTGCCACAAGGGCTCCGGATTAGATTAGTTACTATTTCCGTATCTTGCTAGTTTATTATAGCATGACAAAAGGCGAAAGCTGTTCGAGCACCGGAGCAATTTGCTTATTATTGTGAGCTTTTAAACTCTTCTAGAGTTTTTAAAGCTCAGAATACTAAACTAACTGTTACGGTGCTTGTACGGACTTTGCCTTTTGAATCTCCTGGGACTCAAGCTTCGCATTTATTTAATATAGCTGTTGTTGCATATGAAAGCTATTATATGGTCGAAAACAGTAAAAATGTCACAATGAGGGTACCATGCACCTATGAATCCTATTCTGCGTGCAATGAGCTAGGGTCCGGCTATATTTCGGCTTGTTTTTATGAAGAAAGATAAAACTAAAAATAGAAAGTCCTCGACACGAGTACCATCGATGGCATCTGTGAAGGATTTTTTCACTGCAGAGAGGCGAGTCGAAAAAATATGGGTAGATTAATACAATCTGCTTCGGGTTTATTCTGCCTTCATTCAGCCAATCATAACCCTGACTACCAGCTGGGACTAAAAACACAAACATGCACTCGAGTACGGCGCAGACAGTCCCCACACACAGGGTCTATCAGATGGGTCATAAGCACTTCATCGAACCGGAGTTCATCAGTGCCTCGCCACCTGTCATTCTCTGTTACTGCAGATCGGGTATTTATTCAAACAGGAATAGGCGCACATCAATTGGCTTCCCGAAGCAAAGCAAGCTCCGTATAGGTGGCAGAGGTCACGAACAGGTGTAACGCACCAAGAGACTGAACAGGTTGTTTTAAGTCGATTGAAGCTCCTCACTTTCGACGCGAACCCAGGATGGAGTCGCAGTGATCGGGAATGTCGGTGCAAAGATGCCGGTGCCCCTTCCACTTTCAAACGCTGACCTCCGTCCCCACGGTTATCGTCGCTGCATCTCGTATCGTTGTCCCCCACTCAATGTCAGCATCCCCTACTCCCGACCCCACAGTTGCACAATACAGCGTTGAACTCCCCACCGGTTATACAACGGACATGAAAGAATGCCCCCTCACTCCATACGGGACATCTACTACATGTAACGCTCCCCTTCCTTATTTTCTATCGTACCTTTTCATAAATGCATATCCTTCATCAGGTAGAAACCCCTTTCCCATTTCATGTCGTTTTGCTCTCAATGACCGCTGCGTTGGAGCGATCGGCATGGTGCGAGACTCTGTTCAGCACGTGCACTAATCCGACTCACAGGTGCGTTACTCGCCCGTGGGTGTGCCAACTTCGAAGTTTTCGGCCGCTACACAGGCAACCACGAATTACCAGGCCGAATTTGGCCATGTTATAATTGCAGAGACGAGATGACAGAAAAGAAAGGTAGATTGATACAGTTTGTTTCTGATCATTCTGTCTTCATTCAGCCGGATCAAAACCCTGACTACCAGCTGGGAATCGAAACACAAAAACATGTGCTTGAGAAGGGCGCAGCCAGTTCACACACTGGGTCTAGCAGATGAGTCATGAGCACTTAATCGAAATGAAGTTATTCAGTGCCTCGCCACCTGTCATTCTCTGTCAATGCAGATCGGGATAGGCACACACCGATCTAGTGGCTTCCCGAAGCAAACAAGCTGCGTATGGGTGGCAAAGGTCATGAACAGGCAACCAATTACCAGGCCGAAGTCGGTTCCTGTAATAATTGCAGAGAGGAGAGACGACAGAGAATATGGGTAGATTGATACAATCTGCCTCGGGCTTATTCTGCCTTCATTCAGCCAATCATAACCTTGACTACCAGCTGGGACTGGAAACACAAGCATGCGCTCGAGTACGGCACAGACAGTCCACACACTGGGTCTAGCAGATGGGTCATAAGCCCTTCATAGAACCGAAGTTAATAAGTGCTTTGCCACCTGTCATGCTCTGTCGCTGCAGATGGCGTATTAATTCAAACAGGAATTGGCGCACACCAACACCGGTTGAGAGAGGGAGGGCAATTAGGTGGACTTGAAATGATTTTCGACCGAGTTAGTTGTTTCTTTGTGACTTACTCTTTCAGGAATCGCAGTATGCAGTGTCTATGGTTAACCTGTAAGATGATTTTTCACAGACGGACACAGATAATGTTAACTCAAAGGGCTAAATGAGTATATTGGTCTATTTCAATAAAATAGCGAACACGGTTGCCCACAGCACCTTGTTGCGGTCCATTGCCTGCACTCTGTTCGACACTAACATAGTGGAAACTTGTTTTTGGGAAATACAAACAATGTCAATCCCACTGTCAATGTGGGATGGTCGACAACCTAATTTACGGAAGACAGATCGGGTTGGACTCCGATTTTACCACGAGGAAGAAGCGCACAAGAGGCATTTCTAGCAGCTGACATGACCAATTTAAGATCCGTGTCCACCGTTCAGATTCTTAGGGCCCCAGCGCAAGTAGCCTTTTACTCTGTCACCTGCTGCCGATAGCTCGACCATCGACTTTGACGAGGTCCATCGCCGACTTCACACCAAGCTTGATGCAAGTGCTAAGACGTGCACTTATTCCTCGACCTCACTCTCTATTCCCATTCCCTGGCCCGAGCTACCGTCCATGCCAGTCAGTGAAATGGTGTGGGGGTGGGCCTGCATCCAATCAGTGAATGATGCACGTTGATTCGCCGATGTCAAGTCGCGGGTGGCTCTCGCAACGGATGGACTAGGAATTTGAGGCACACCTCACAGAGCTTCGATTGAATGATTCTGCTGATTCTTCAGGCAGGCTTCATTAGTCAACCAGTTTTGCACTGCATCAGATTTATTATACGGAGTAATGAGCTCATTTGCCATGGGTATGCATTTCCTAAAAACCAGATTCACTACTACTACTACTAATACTACTACTACAACTACTACTACTACTACTACTTCTACTTCAACTACTACTACTACTACTACTACTACTACTACTACTACTACTACTACTACTACTACTACTACTTCTATTACAACAACAAAAACTACCACTACAACTAGTACAACTATTACGCTCATACTACTACTACTGCTACCAATACTAATACAACAACAACTACTAATACTAATAAAAATAATAATAATACTTCGCCAGTGTCAAGTTGCAGGTGGCTCCCACAACGGATAGACTAGGAATTTGAGGCACACCTCACAGAGCTTCGATTGAATGATTCTGCTGATTCTTCAGGCAGGCTTCATTAGTCAACCAGTTGTGCACTGCATCAGATTTATTATACGGAGTAATGAGCTCATTTGCCATGGGTATGCATTTCCTAAAAACCAGATTTACTACTACTACTACTACTACTACTACAACTACCAATACCATTACAACAGCAACAACAACAACAACTACTACATATACTAATACTACTACCACTTCTTCTACAACTACTACTACTTTTATAACAACAACAACTACTACTAGTACAACTATTACGCTAATATTACTACTACTACCAATACTATTACAACAACAACTATTAATACTACTACTACTACTACTACTACTACTACTACTTCTATTACAACAACAACAATTACCACTACTAGTAGTACAACTATTACGCAAATACCGCTACTACTACAACTACTACTACTACTTCTATTACAACAACAACTACAACAACAACTACCACTACTACTAGTACAACTATTACGCTAATACTGTTACTACAACTACTACTTCTACTACTACCTTGCCGAGCGGGGGAGTTTTAGGTGTATATTGATTTTCGTAGGTATTTTAGGTATTGCAGATGAGAACATACTGAGCCTTGCTTATTAACACAAGCCCAAGTTTATTGGGAAGCCAAGAAATCCTGTCTTATTCACTTTCCTCCTTACTTCTGCTACTACTACTACTACAACAACTACTACTACTACTACTACTACTACTACTACTTCTTCTACTACTACTACTACTATTACTATTATTACTATGATTATTATTACTACTATGACAAAAATTGCAAACCTGCTTACGTGAGTACTAACTGCCAACTCGGAGGCTAGACTTCAAAGCGCATCTAGCACCTTACCTTAGAGAAACTGGCCACGATTTTGACATCCAAAGACCGAGCAGCTTAGGCTGGGGCACCTCAAAGGCAGAACGACCCACACGTAAGGCATAGTATTTAGATGCCAACTCTATCAACATGCATATAGACCTTCCTACGTCTTATAAGGTCCTGCATCGTTGCGTACATGAAGATCAAGCCAACATGGCCACACCAAACTTAAATAATCCAAGCAGACCCAGCCTCGTGCCGAACGCACCCGAAAGAGATTCAGAGTTACAAACCTCTTTCAGGCAGATGACGACGCGTAACGCCAGCGGCCGTGTAGCCCACACACATCTGTCAAGAGGCCGCAACAGCAAATGGAGAGAAAAAATCGATCAGTCCAAGGCCGACTACCTCAGCCACTCAGGCAATTCGTCCTTCACTCCTGTATGGCCCAACGGACTCCCCGAGACTGCGACAGAAGGACAATGCGATCCGACGCATGGTTGACGTGGCATAAAATGTCTATTCTTACAGGTCCCCCACCCAGGTGCGGCAACAGCCAAGGGTTGAAGCACAAACTATGATTGACTATGATCATGACTTTTAGCCTAACTGCCGACTGTGCTATATGTTCACGGTTAGCTAATGGTGCACTGACCTTTACGAAGTTTTGATGCAAAATTCATGGACTCTGAGATTTGACAAATGAAGTGCCTTAAGCTAACAACGAAAGTGCAACCAGGGTGCGGAGAGCTGAGGCATTGTACACCGATGGTCTTACCGTTGGCCATAAAGCTCAATGACAGAAGTTTGAATTTAAACGAATGTTTGGGGATCCACCAGTACTCACAATTATCAGAAATTTCTAATGGTTACTGCTTTGAATGCAACGATTCATGCTCTTAAGTCCGCATTGGTGTAGATGGACCACCTGGGCTACCCAGTCGGAAACGAGCCCTTGGTATTGGATGTTAGAATGTGCAAATCTGATATGGACGGTTTGCAGTCTTTTGAAGATCGAATCTCGTACCAAAAGTCCTTGAGAATAAAGATTCCATAGGCCAGCTCCGGCGAATTGGGCGTTTCTTTTATGGGAACTCTTCAAAGTTGCGCTAACCTTCGTATAACTGAAATACCCCTTTACTGTCATACTTTTGGTTCCTGTCTACGCGTCAGTACCAGTTGCCGACTGGGGCCATGAGAACACCATCTACTCCAACTTGAAATAACTGTTTTGAGGTCCTCTAGGCGTTACCTGCTGATTGCTCCTCAAGACCGAAATGGTTGGGCTGGATCAGACGAGTCTTATTGGTCTCTTTGAACTTCGTCTTCGAACAACCAAGAAGGCCTTTTGAGCTTTGCAGATTCTAAGCATCTGTGTTTCCACAATGATTTTTTGGCCAGTCAGAATGGCCCCGCTTGACTCATTTTAAACATTCTCAGCCGGTTTCATAATAATAAGTGAATGCTTAATGTCGAAAGCGGCAGCGTGTGTGAATGAGACTAAATTATATTTCACACACATCCGGAAGTTAGCCTTTTATCCCTGTTCAGAAGGTCTAGTCTAAGGCACGTTATGACAACCTAACATAGTCCAGATTCGAAGCTCCTAAATATTCTCCAGATCCGAATGAGAAGGCAGTGAAAAATAACCATCCGCGAAGTCCTCGGTATGCGAGGCAGCTGAGTTAGTTCTTAAATTCACTTAATGAGGCCGCACTGCCTGAGTCACCGCAAAGACCTTACCTTCTTCCGACTAGACAGCTGCAGCCATGTGCACCAACGATGAGGCCTTCGGTCAGCTTATTCGCTGCGTTGGTATGAGATCTTCCACGCCAAATGATCCAGTGGGGTGATTTCGATGTTCAAAGCTCGGCAATAGTTATGCTTGGGCCGGATGGTTAGAAAACGAGAAGTTTCCGCAAATCAGTTGCCGGGGCGTAGAGTTAATAAGATAGTCTTTACTGTAGCCGCGAGAGTACCGCGGCTCAGAAGACAGCGAAGGCAATTAGTCAACCGAGTGGGCAGCTAACCGTTTCTGCTTTTAGCCAAGGATCGTGGTGCGTGCGTGAGAGAGCCTGAGCTGGCCCGCCTAGAACCAATCAATAACGGGAATAATATCGATCGGCGTCAAGTGACTACAGTTCAGTTCAGTTCAGTTTTATTAAGAGAAATATAGGCGAAGCCTTTGAGCTCCCCTATTGATGTCAGTGACACTGTAAATTAAAAAGGCTGACATATAATGGACGTTGGACAAAGGGTTATCTCCCGGACACACTGCAGGGCATCGGACAAACAATTATAAAATAATGTTACTCAGAAATAGGGAGTAGTATGTTATATGACCCGAACATTGTGGATGGGAATATGTTTCAGGAAATGTGTTAGGTTCGGATGTCGTGGTGGTACTTATGGCTGTACTGGTCAAACTTCCGCTTAAAAGTGTCAACGGATGGGGACATGATTATGTCGGCCGGCAGAGCATTCCAGGCCTTAATCACTCTGTTGGAGAAGAAGAACCTTCTTGTGTCGAGTCTTGCACCTGTCACTCGTAGTTTAATGGGATGTCCTCGCAAAGTAGTGGTAGTGGCCAGCTCAAAGAAGTCGCCAGATGCAAGGCAACAATCCTGAAGCCGCAGCATTCGAAAGGCTTGTATTAAGTCGCCGCGTAGCTGTCTATAGTCCAGAGGAAACAGATCAAGATTAGACAATCGTGTCTCGTAAGGCAGGCAGCTTTGACCTTGAACAAGCTTGGTTGCACGTCTTTGGACCTTCTCAAGGGTGTTGTGGTCTTTGACAGACCACGGTCTCCAGGCTTGTATGGCAAATTCCAATTGTGGTCGCACGAACATCACGAAGATCTTATTAAAGCACTCTTTGTCGAACTTTGCAAACGCTCGCTTAATTAGATACAAGCTTGACATGGCAGATTTTGCTACTTTTGAGCAATGGAACGATGGCTTCAGTGTGGGCGTGATCCATACTCCTAAATCTTTCTGAGCCTCTACCTCTGGTAGCGGTGTGTCGTCTAGATAGTAAATTCTCTGGTGCCCGGAGCTGGTTCTGCCGAATCGCAGAATATTGCACTTGGTAGCATTAAATGGGAGGAGCCAGTTGTGCGACCATTCCTCGAGTCGATGCAAGTTCGCCTGTAGATTTTCTTCATCAGCTGCGTTGTGGATGAACTTCCAAAGCTTTATATCGTCAGCAAACATGGCATTGTCACAGTCCAAGCCCACTTACGCAATCATCAGTGTATATAAGGAAGAGGATAGGGCCCAGGACGGAGCCCTGAGGAACCCCACTCTCAACCGCCACCTCCGCCGATTGTTGATCGCCAAGACGGACAATCTGAGATCGCCCAATCAAGAAGTTTTCGATCCACTTCACAAGCTTGCCCCTTACCCCAATACGGTTGAGTTTGTATAGGAGACGTTGGTGAGGCACGCTATCAAAGGTCTTCTTGAAGTCTATGTACACTGCGTGCACTACATTTCCTTCATCGACCGCTCGGGTCCATCGTTCCAGACAGTAGAGCAAATTGGTTAAATAGGACCTTCCTCTGCGGAATCCGTGCTGCGCTTCAGAGAGAAGATGATGCCACTCCAGAAACTGCATCAGTTCACGTTTGATGATTCGCTCCATAATCTTGCAACATATGGAGGTGAGACTTACCGGCCTGTAGTTATATGCGGAAGCCCGGCTGCCACTTTTATGTATTGGGGAAATCCACGCGGTCTTCCAATCGGGTGGCAATTTGCCTGCAGCGAGGGAGGCTTGGAAGAGTAGACACAAGGGTTCTGCCAACTCTACGGCCAACTCCTTCAACAACTTTGCCGGTATTACATCAGGACCTGGCGATTTGGTTTCGTCCAGCTTCAGTAGTTCCTGCAGAACAATAGGTTCTGTTATGACCACTGAGTCAATTGTCGGGACCTCTTCCACACTATAGTTATCAGCGGTTAGATAGGCTTCTCTCGTAAAAACCGACTGAAAGAACTCAGATAGATGCTCAGCCTTTTCTTCGTCCTTGCAAAGTTCGACGCCTTTATCCGTTTTTAACAAAGGGATGGGGTCTTTATTTCGAGTGCACTGCCTAATGTAGTTGTAGAAGAGCTTCGGGTTTTCTGCTGCACGGTTTATCAAGTTACTCTCAAAACTTTGGCGGGCTTTATAAACCAGGCCTTTTAACCTGTTCCTCTGCGTCTTGTACTTCGTCAGCGATTCAGCGGTCTTTTCCCTGAGATAAGTTTGCCATAGCTTTCGCTTGCGGTTTACTTCACTCTTCAGTGTGTTCGTTAGCCACTGGGGCCTGTTGGTGATCTTTTTTTCGAATTAGGACAGTAGTTGGTGATAAGTCCTTGTAATACGGCCTTAAATTGCAACCAATCCTCGAGAATACACCCGGTGAATGTTTTATTCCAATCTAAATGGCGCACATCAATTTTTCATTTTGGGTAAAGTCTCCACGCCATAGGTTGCGTTTGACTGTGATGCATCGATCGGGGACAGAGAAGAGTGAATATTCCCATTGTAGGACTACGTGATCACTTTTGCCCAGCGGGGATAGACAGTTCACAACATCTACGCTGTCACGCGCCTTTGTCAATACAAGGTCCAAACAATTAGCTTGTTGCCCCTCGCGTATTCTGGTCGGAGACAGGACGTGTTGAGTTAGGAAGCGTTTGTGTATAGCTTCTAGGAGGCGGCGATCGAAGTTTAATTCCGAGCCTAGTGCCGAGCTCAGATTCTAATCGATATTCGGAGCGTTAAAGTCACCCATAATCATTACTTCGGATCGACTAGCAAACGATTCTAAATCATCTATCAGTCTACTGTCTGACTGTGGATCGTTTCTTGGTGGTCGGTAGACGGTTAGGATCTCAAGTGCTTGAGACCCCGGCGTTCTGATGGTGAGCCAGATGGCTTCAGTTTCGCACGCGAGCTTTTCCTTTTTTTCTGACGCGAGCAGGCCATATCTGACATAAGTCAGCACACCTCCACCATGACGTCCTGTTCTATCGTTTCTGAATAACTGAAAACCGGGAATGGCAACTTCACGATCGTCCACCTTCGCGGTCAGCCACGTTTCAGTTATGGAGATGATATCTGGTGAAGTTTGGCACACGTATATCTTAAGCTCGTCTAATTTAGGGAGTAGGCTTTGGGCATTGGTATATAAACATTTTAGTTTATTTGTGTGTTTTAAGCCGGCTATGTCGCTGCCTTCTTTAATTGAGGCAGCTGGACCGACATTCGCACAGGATGAGTCCATATTCAAGAGACTTTGCATATTTCCGCAATAGAACTGGATTTTGTGTAGATTGTTGCATTGGATTAGTTGCTCGACCGTGAGACTTTTTCAGAATGATGGGCGTCCTCTACAGAAGGGGTTTTTGTATTCGAACAATCACTCCGTCTCTTATTACAAGTCCCTTCTCTCCCTGTTCTTTCAAGTTCTCCAATTCCGCTTTTAGCGCCCTCCATTTCATTCTCTCTTGTACGGAGTAGTCCTGTTGAAAAAAAACCTCTGTGACCGGGGACTCCCCCTGCTGTTCGCTCGATTGGAAGGTCTCTCTGAAGTTTTTTTTCCAAAATTACCTTTAAAGGCCTTGATTTATTTCTTAGAAGGTTTGTGTCATCTTTACTATTTAGTCGGAAAAGTTTAAAAACCCTAATTTTTTCATCCTCTCTTATTATTTCACTCAACCACTCTTGCAAGGCCATGATATCATCATTTATTCTACACCTGGGGATTTCGTTGGTTGATTCACGAACCCCATGGACGATTATGCATTGTGACCTGTCCACAGCACCTCTATCCAGGGGGTTCTGTTGAATAATTTGTCTGGCTGATGTTGGGGCTTCCCCAATACTGGCTTCAACGTCTTTGGCTTGGGGAGGTATTACCACTGTGGGTCCACTTTGTGTCCTCCATTCGGTGGACAACAGCTCCTCTATATTTGCCTCTGATGAAGCGCGCGTGGCCTGGAGACTATTTTCGTTAATCATTATCTGTCGTGTTTCGTTTAGTTCGTTCATTGTTATATTTTGATCAATTTCATTTTGTACCTTCGATTGCTTTTCTGGTGAGTTTGAAATCATCCCCTTCGGATTTTTGGTACCCGTCCCTGTGGTCTTACCTTTCGCCTTTTTCTTATTCTTCAGTGTTACTGGAGGCTCTGCGTCACTACTCTTGACTGTTATCTTAGATACCACGTTTTTTATATTTGGGGATTTGTTGTGTAGGTTGCCTCGTGCTCTACTCCGTGTTATCCTATGCGTTGATGCTGGCAATCGATCCTCTGAAACGAGGGTCTGCTGTATAAAATTCTTCATAATCCTGATTTCTTCCTCCAGTTGATTTAACTTGGAGGCTAGCGTTTGACAACCGCCACAATAGTTTTCCTGGTACTTTGGTTGTAACCAATTTATAAGGCTTTTAGAGCTGAGTCACGCGCGGTGCAGATGATCACCTCGCCTCCCCCTTCACTGTTGAGTTTTATTCGTTTCCAGCGTATGCAATTTTGTATGACCTCCACAATCCAGGAAATATCATCGATGTACTGAAAAGACTGCGTAACGAGGCGCCAGGAGAGGACGGCATTTCCGCTGAATTCTCCAAGCCACTGTGGCCACTGGCGCACCAGCTCCATGAGGTGATTCAGAAACACTGGACAGATGAGCTAGACTTTGGTTTTCCTTGGGCTTGCTTTTAAGATGAACGATAAACAAAGCACGAGAACGTCATCGACACGAGTATCATCAATTGTGCTGTGAAGGATTTTGTCCCTGTCATTATCTGGCAATTTCAATGTGTTTGGGCGGGTGTGCGTGCGCGGCTCTGGCGTGTGAACCACCCAACCAGATTATGTGTTGGACGTGGAGGTGCCGACCAGATGTTTCCACTGTGACGTATTCTTGAAGTCTACCCTGGCTACTAACAACTGGTAGCTGCCTGCTTTGTTTACACTGTTGCAGCGAGCTACGCCGGTCATCGCGAGTCGCTATGGCGATTGTTCGACCCGGATTGTACGTCGGCAAATATCATACTTTTGTATCGATGTCTGCTCTCGCTGTATTACTGTTAGAGGTCTGGTTCACAACAATCTGAGAGCATCTGGTTGGTTGGAAGAATCCCTTCGAAGACCGCCTTTTGGGTTAGGCTACGCGGCAGAATCGGGCAGTTGGTTTAAATTCACCATAACTATGGATAATCAAATTCCACGCTCATAGCAGGTCGAAAGTAGTTAGCCCCAAGGACTTATTATTATTCACATTATTATTAATTAGCCAAATAAAACCCTATTTTTTAAGTTTTCGGAAGCAGCTACTTTTTTAAAAGAATTAATATTTCTAAAGAAGTAAGTACTACTTTTCATTTGTGATTTAAGTTTTAAATTCCACTTAGGTTGTTCATTCTTATTTAAAAACTTTATTATATTCGTTGGTGCAACTTTGCAAGTGATTATCAATCTTTCGTAAATTGTAGCATTTTCATGAGTTAGGTCATCTACTGTAGCTATCCCCACGCCAAGGGAAAACAGCGGCAATTTAGTTAATCAATTAACGAGTATCACTCAGTATATTTGGAGTAAATAACAGAAGCCCTTAAAAACTCCATTGAAATGGTACAGGTATGTATAAAGAATAGTTAAGATGTAGTTCGTCTTAGTATGCAAAATGTATAGAACTTTTAATGAAGTATAAAGGTTAAAATGTTGCGGAATTTTTGAGATAACTGAGCACAACCTGTTCACTGCATTCCAACCATTAAATTTTCGTCAGGTTAAGTTAATGTAAATAAAACGAATTAGTATGCTTATATATGTCTCTAATTTATTATATGGAGCGTGTAAAGTTTGGATTGCCCGTTAACACGTGATTATCCAGGCGTTTATTGAACCCACTCAGGGTAGGAGAATGAACCCGACCTGCACACCGTTTCGATGTGACTCAGATCACGGTTCATACATATAAACCTAAACAAAACTGACTAAGTTGGAGTAGAAAAACATACCTCAGAAATGGAATAACGATAAAAAGTTGGGTATATATGAAAGTATATCAATGTGTAACTAAAGTCCTACCCACCTAAACCGAAGGCTGGCGTGAAATCTACGCTGAAGGTAAATACAGTGAAAAGTCGGTCACGAAAATGGAACCGGTGAACGGTAAGAACGAGGCGAATTGCAATGGCAATGGAAGATTAACGGTCGGGGATTTTGGAGGAAGTGGGTAGGAGGAGAGCGTTGCACAGGCGAAGGAGCACGCGGTAAGGTGTCGGCTCGGTTTTATCCTTGAGGCAGCTCCGACGGCTCCTCTGCGGCAGCAGCCTTGACCGATGGGTGCTTACCACGTCCTCCTTGTCATCGCGCAGTGTCCGGCAGGTTTCATTGTCGCGTAATATTACATAGAACAGTTCTTCGTATGGTGGTTTCAGCGGCTTGCGTGCTCGGCCCCACTGTAAAAGCACACCAGTGCAGTTGCTTAAGGCTTTTGTATATAAAAATTGGTAAGTGGAACTCAAGGCGCAATAGAATAAATCGAAAGTATGAATTACTACAACCAATGAGCAAAATTGTTGGGGCTCGACTCACAACCTCGAGAGGTCGGAAGGATAATCTCGCCTGGCATTTGGAGGTTAACACCAAGCACTAATTCAGCTGCGTTGCAATCAAGATCCGACTTAAGGGTCGCGCTTATACCAATGAGCACCTGTGGCAGATTATCAGACCAGTTAGCTGGGTCCTCTGCGACACGCAGGGCTGTCTTTATCTGGCGGTGGAAACGTTCAGCCATGCCGTTGCCTGCTGGATGGTAGGCCGTCATCCGCCTGCAGAAGTGCACGGAGGGCATGGAGGAAGGCAAAATTTCGAAATGGACAACTGGGTCAGTCCTAACCAGGACTGTGGCACCAATTATCACGATCCAACGACTGACAGAGCCCTTGAAGATAGTGCCTGCCTCCATGTTCGGCAAAGGGTATGGCTTCAACCCAGCTGGTGTACCGATGAACGCAGTTAAGTTGATTGAAACAATTGGATGGGGCCAGGGAATCGATGATATTTCAGATGCACATTACTTAACCGTGCACGGAACTTTGGGAAAGCGCCAGTTGGATACTTGTTTTGGTGCCAAGCCTTGGTTCGCTGGCAACACAGGCACCACCGTGCCCAAGCTTTGAGGTCCTTGTTCATGCCAGGCCGGACGACCCTTTCCGTGGGGAGTTTTTGTGGTGCTCAGAGCCCAGGTAGGGAGAGTCCATGAAGAGTTTGCAACACAGCTCGAGGCGTCAAGATGGACAAGAGTGTGTGATAAAAAGATTTAGATACGTAAATTATTATTGTGTCAGTAGCGGTGGTCAGAGGAACTTCTGCGAGCAGCAGACCATTAACTGACTTTTTGCTAGGACAACTGACTCGTAGGTGCTCATCCGCCATTGCACAATGTTCACTCCAATGTGACACCTAGAGCACAGAGACCGAAGGTCCGGGCCACGCATTCTTGGAACCATCAATATGGCGGTTGTCGGTGGGGAACTGGGAGTGTGGTAAGCTATCTCCCTCGGGTTATAGTTTTCGGAAGGGAATAAAAGGGCAAAAGTGAGCGTCTTGTGGTCCGCGAAAAGCATGAATACGCGATCGTGAAGAAAGTGCAGGACCTGCTTCATGGGTAGGCAATTGGCATGTGATTCATGACCAAAGGTACTGTATCACGTCTCTGTCTGGAATAAAACCAATGGTCTGTTCACACCAGCAAGGTGGTCTTGAAGGACTGCGTCTAGGTTACGATAGAAAAGTCTGTCATCAGCGTCTGAGAAGGCCAACAATCGGAGTAAACATGGAACTCAAGAAATTCGAGATAAGGCAAACCGAAAAAGCTCTTGTATATCTTGTTAACGACACCGTACTCGTTAAGGTTGTCAAATTCAAAGGTGAGCTTCAGCTTGGATTCTTTAGAATTTCGGTGAGCCGCCTAGAGGCCATCGACGAAGGCGTACACAAGCGGCAGATCACAAAAAACTGGCTAATGAACCTCTGGAAAATCTGAGCGCACTACTGCAAAGGCCGAAGTACATACGGATTTATTCGAAAAAGCTAAATGGAATTATAATTATAATTAAACTAATATTAATTGCAGGTTTTCGGATATCCTCCAGGGGGACATATATTTGATGGAGGGTGCACACCAGGTCAAGCTTCAAGAAAACCGTTTTGCTGCAAAGGGCTCTGGCGCAATCCTTAAGATGAGGCACTGTGCACCGATGGGAAATTGGGCCATTGTGGATTACAGAGGGGACGCCCACGGGCTTCCGGGCGGCCTTAGGATGCCCAGTAGCAGTATATGTTAAAACTCCGTCTGCAGGCATCATTCGTCAAGCTCGAGCGAACACAGAATGACCTGAGATAGGGCTTAACATCGTTTTGAACTTCGTTAATGTGAAACTGGTTGTCGATATTCGGATGTTGATGACGAAGTTCCAGATAAAGGCAAGCGCTATCTATATCCAGGACAGATTAGTTTTAGGAAGTTGTGCAGTGTGTACTGATAGATTGTTAATGCGGCGAGCAGCTGGAAATACCGGCAGTCCACTATTGGGCCAGAAAATCCCAGCCGAGGATTGCATGAGGGCCATCGGCAATCACAATATCCATCAGAGTTGCCCACGAAAATCAAAGGTCAGTGTTAAGAACGGGCTGTCATACTTGGGAATGAGAGAAGAGTTGACAGCTTGGTGATGGAGACCAGGTTTAGGGCAGTAGCGGTTATCTCGATGAAGCCAAATCCCGCTGAAAGGGCCTCCGGTGTCCAGAAGGAAACTTCCACGAGTCAGGATATCGCAGACTTAGAAGGTGCAACTGGAGCCGTAGGATCGAGAGGAAATGGTCTCCTCTTTTCTCTAATTGAATGTTTTCGCTGTTTTGACTCAAAGGAACAGCTAAATTCTCCCGGAAGTCTCGTAAAGACAGTGCCACTGTACTGATAGCATCATTCGAGGCTAGGACTGCATAGAATATACGTTTGTCGAGTTGCTTTTCCATAGACCAGAATCGAATTTCTGCCTGAGAGTAAAAGTTGATCCAAATATTACACTGACTGGAATTCTCACGTAACTTTTCAAAGGATAGCTAAAATTAATAACGAAAACCAACCATAGGCCAAACATATTTTTCCGTTTAAATTTCAACATCAAACCACTTATCATGTCTCCCGAGGTCATTATTACCTGTTCTATCGCGTAGCTAGTAAGTTGTGGAAATCAGAACCATTTGATCACCTCGCGAAATATTTTAATTGCGAAAAATGACTACTTAGGTAGTAGACATTTTCCCACTGAATTTCGATACCCTTTTAAAGGCAAGTTTTTTTTTATAGAAAACATACACAACCATATTCCCTTCTTGTACTCATTTGGGAGCAAATAACACCTTCCTACAATTTTTGTGCTTAAAGGTATTGTTCCGTTTTCAAAACATTTATGATTATGAGATTCTTTAAGACCGTAAAATGTACATTCACAACTTTTCTTATCTATCCATTTATAAATGCTACTTATAAAAGTATTAAAAATGGTCTACATCAATTGCAAAATTTAGTTGAGCATTTTATGACCTTTTTCCGATGAATTAGAGAAAAAAGTGAGTTCATTGAGGTGGAATGTAAACACTATGTAGATTAGGTACACTGAATGCAAGTGTAATACCAGGTCGCTTTGAAAATTATTTGTGATTTGAAATGTTTCTTGAAAATCAATAGGTACCCTTTATTCAAACGCAAAATTCGAAGAAAGCAAAGTTTTCTACCCAATGAGCACCAGGAACAATATTTTTGTGCCTGTTTTCTAAAAAATATATAGGCATTCATGAGAGCCTCGAAAATGAACTGGAAGAATGTCTAGTAGATGTCTAAATATCAACCATTCGTTCTTAATCCAGTGTGGTTGTTGCAGGTGACCGGAAAACGCTCTTTCAAAATCCATCATCCTGTCTGAAATCTGTCAACGGAATCATGGGACTCAAATCCATTCTTAAAAAATGTGCAGTAGCACAGTGAAACCTGTTCTGTGGACTTATATTTGACTTTTCAGACTCGGATAAAATGAAAAAAAATAATAAATTTTAACACTGTAAGTTAAAAGACAAATTTAAAACTGGTGGATATTTTTAACCGACAAGAGGTTCACTAGGTTACCAATTGATAGGACAAGCCTCCTTGTTCTTGCGCAACACGGTCTAGAAAATCAACGAAACATCTGACTTATACAACTGTCAATCACTGTCAGCTGTTACGTGACAACTGCGGACATTAACCTTTTCAGACGGAATATAGATGTTAATTCAGGGTCTGCATCTATCCTCATAGGTCTCCGTGTTGGGCGCAGCGTCAAAATCTCCAACCGAGTACACAGGGGTAGTGTTTTTGAAACTTTTTTGATTGATGAGTTAGCGTAGCTTTTACAATTTCAAGGTTAATTTGGAATTTGGCCTAAAAAGTCTCCCAGCACGAATGCCCTTCTGGAAATTTCGTAATTTTTCGACTTCGAAAACAAATTTCTTCCTGCGCTGCGATAGTAAAAGGGATCTTTGGCTTTTGAGGTTCGTCCACACTGAGCTTATTGCTCTTTCCTGCAATAAATCCGATTCAGATTGTCAGCCAAGGCAAGGGAGACCAGAAGAGGCATTTCTGGCTTATCAGCTGACATCAGCCAGCCATGTCACAAACTCAGGTTTAGGAATTTCTTAGGTTCGAACTCATGGCCTGCTGGTTAGAAGTATAACGCTCTAACCATTGAGCCACGTGCTCGTTGTCCTGTAGGTTTTGATAAGGAATTCTTACTATGGAAGACGGGTGCTCATAAAACGGTTACGAAACACACTGGTCCAATTCAGCTTCCGGGGCTATGTCTAGAGCCCCGTCAAAAGTCGCACGTCGCCTAGTATTACAGAAAGAATAAAATTACCGACAAAAATATGTAGGACTTGAATTGCCATTTGAAGATTATAAACCGTCATCAGCCAACCATACTTAACCCCAGGTTTTGCAACTTTTGAGGCTAGAACTCATGACATGTGATTCACTATGGCTGGCTGATGATGGTTTATAAGCCAGAATTGGCCATTCCAGTCTCCCTTGAATTTGTGGACAATCTAATTCTGCATAGAACCCTGTTCACTATGTGGCTACCTGTAGGGCTCCAGATGGAGCTCCTAAAGCCCAATGGGACAAGTGGATTCCGTAGGTGATTGATAAGTGCCCCTCGACCGTAAAACCGATTAATGTGACAATTTTACATCCACTGCATTAGGTTCTTTACGAAACCGCCTTTGACTCCGAGAAAATGTTTAAGCCAGACGGCTTCGATTTGGCTGTCCAATTACCAGCACAGGAATGTGGGACAAACGATGACTCTGCTAGTCTCAGCAACGCGTTAACCCCTGAGAACGCTACCGTTTAGTCCTTATCCAATGCCTTCTGTGTCTAAAACTGTGGAAAAATATACCTTACGTCAGAGATGACCAAATTATTCTGTCAGCCAAACTTGTTTCCAGTCCTCTTATATATTACATAGGACAATGAGGGATGAAACAGTGAGCTCAGTGCCGTCTAACCGGGCCTCACCCTAATTCAACCCAGGTACATTAACTGCACTATCGGGTTCTTTGAAAGTTTTTACAACCGACGGACTGTGAAGATACATTAGCAAACCTGTGAGACAGCTTCGGGCAGACGCCATCGGAAAGTGTGGTATGGTTGTCATGGTAACGCATGAAATGACCAAAAATAAACAATCATCTAGTCTCCTAACCCAACCCCCTCTTCCGTCGGCTTTGCTCCTGGTGAGGATGAAGAGATTGTTTATGCTTTTCTCACTGACGACCACGTCCACCGTGTGCCCCACGGAGTGGGAGCAACATCGGTGAATTGCATTTGACTTGCTCTAGAGTGAGGGTAGACTTGCGCAGTATTTACCGCACTCTTTCCTTCCATACACACTGGGCTCGGATGGCAGGGCAACGTCCAGATGGCAGAATGTGGGCTCAGGTGCAGTGGTTGACACAGTCCGTCTATATATGCCATACGAGACCTGGTCCCACAAACATGTACCTGGATTTAACCAACGTGAGGCGGTTCTGAGCCCATCGGAATGGAAGGAGCCATTGAGTCGGACTTTCAGGTCTGCAGCTGGTTACTTCCCGTACACACAACCTAATTACCAAGAGGTCAGAGTTATCCAGTTATCTAAGAACCTTATAAGCCATAACTCTTGGGTTGTTCTGAGAGATTCAAGTGCGAAAAATTTACTATTATGAGCAATCGACTGGTATGCAATCAGGATGGTTACTCCAGTGTCGGTCTCATGCTCTCTCTCTCTCTCTCTCTCTCTCTCTCTCTCTCTCTCTCTCTCTCTCTCTCTCTCTCTCTCTCTTTCTCTCTCTCTCTCTCTCTCTCTCTCTCACGCACCAGACAACTACAGACTTATTCCCGTGCAATCAGTACCACATATCATCACGCTAGTCGTCTTCTTGGTCGCTGTCTTGGCAAGGAATACTTATATGGCGTCCCAAACAGAACATAAGAAGATGAACTACCCTCAATACGGGTGTCTTTGCACCAAATTCCAGGGAGACTAAGATTACATTTAGGGTAAGATTTAGGTTTAGGGTTATGGGTATCGCTCAGGTAAGTTGGAGTTTTGTTTAGGGTTAAGTTTACGCTTGGGGTTTATGGTAGGTTCAAGGTTAAGATTAGGATTACGGTTAAGGTTTACGTTATGGTTCGTAAACAGGAATATTTACTCTTCCAATAATTATGAGCTAGCTGAGCTGTATTACTTGGGCGGGCGTTTCTATTCCCGGGTCCCATATAGTGCCACATCCACCCTCCGTACAGTGAAGACTATTGGGTATTACTGAATTCAATCTCCTAAGGGTGGTTTAAACT
This sequence comes from Schistocephalus solidus, assembly GCA_017591395.1. Taxonomy (NCBI): domain Eukaryota; kingdom Metazoa; phylum Platyhelminthes; class Cestoda; order Diphyllobothriidea; family Diphyllobothriidae; genus Schistocephalus; species Schistocephalus solidus. The sequence continues at coordinate 27,191 of WEDG01006452.1, forward strand.
CCTTTGAGTCGACTACGTATTAGTCCCTTTATGGCCGCTCCATCCAGTCTTGTTATAGGCAGTGAACGTTTATAAATCATTTCCAAGGCGGTTCAGAAATTTCTAAAAAGCTAAGGAATCAGGAAATTGATCCGTTTTCTTGCAATGAATGAGTACCCTTAAAAAGAATTTTTTTAATTTTCTCAGGAGAACATTGAAATGAACTGCCCTCTTGGCAAATCTAAAAGGATAGCAAAATTTTAACGGGTCTGTATGGTGTAAGCCAATCATATTAGAATATTAAGAAAAGGAAACCTCTGGAAACCAACTGTCAGTCTTCCTTCAAAGATTACCTATCACAAAGTCGAATAAGTTGTATTTTATTTTATTTTATTTTGTTTATTTTAATAAACAAATAAAATGATAAAAATAGACGTTCTGGCAGTAAGGATAAAAGATCTTAAAAAGAAAAATTTTAAAAACGGAGTCCCACCAGATGGTCCTCATTTTGCGCAAGTTGACACCAAATTCCGATTCAATAATTCCTATCCTCATCCGCTATGCGGGCGTCATTTTTCTCCTCCTCGTCCTCAAAACCTTCGTTTTCGGCGAATTCCTTTTGTAGACGCATCATCTCCTCCAGGTCGCGTTTCTGCATTTGCGATTTTTTGATTCTTTTATACACGAAGAGGAGGATGAAGCAGACACCACAGCTGGTACCGAAGAAGAAGACGGAAATCCCAGCGAGTAAGCGAGGCCGCTCACCGTTATCTTGTCCTGCTCCCCACATGCAGCCTCCAATTAAGAAGCCGAGCACTGTGAAGCCAAAAAGAGTGAAGAGTAGTGGCTCTCCCTCGAAAAGGATCATTTGTTGACTTCACAAGACCTGAGCTCCCTCTTCGAATCCCTGCGTGCAGTTCGTAGAGCAACCGAGTTGTTGGGCCACAACCTTCTGTCAACGGCAAGAGCGACTCGCAGAGAATGGAGAACTAGCTCCTCGCCGAAGGATAGCAAATGCTAAAATTGTTCTTCTGCGGATTATCGATTTTCTCGCGCGCGTACGCAATTGAGTTCGCCTTCCAACTGCTGCGCCAGCCTCTGCTGGTAGGGCGTCAAGGCGACATCAACAGCGGCGGATAAACGAGTGCTAATGACGGCACCGTATGCTTGGTCGCCTACACCGACAAAGTTAGTCGACATGGGATAAACAAAGCAAAATAAATCAAGTAACTCAACCCTAGCGGAAATAAGCCGAAGCTCGCTATATTCTCAGACTTTCTAATCTTCCGGACAGATGACTTCATGGAAAAGAAAATCGACTGCCTAACTCATGAAATCTCATGAATTTCACAAGAAAGTCCACACAGTCCACCAAATTCTTACAGCAGTAAAGGAACGGCCGTTCTTAAAAAGTAGGCACAAGTTGCTTTATTGAGTAATATTTACTAAGATAAATTATATGTAAAGTATTTCCGGTTTTTATTAATGTCCGTTTATAGCACCAACGCGCCCAAGCAAGAGGTTTTGATCCATAGCTTTCAGGAGCGTATTAAAATTCACGGATGTAAAGAATCGCCAGATTCTGCCCAATTTTGAAATAAACTCTTCCTTCATAAATAGCTTTTGGGCCTCAAATCCATTCCACAAACAAAATTAACGACCTCAAATACTACCATCTAAAAGTTCGATCACGACATTTCATGATTTATGCAGTCTACTGCACGTTCAACACAAAGCATGCCAAAGATTCGTTTTTAATACGAAAACTTACTGTCATATTGCAACTACGTCTAGGAAGTTAAGGAGTGGTCACGGATAACCGTTTAATTAAATCTACACGGGCAAAACGCACATGGCTATCTACCTTCTTCATGTTAAAATTTAAAAAAAAAGGATTTTGGGTGGCTGTCGTCAAAGTTTCGACATGGGCGGAAGACTTATAACAGACTTTTGTAATCGCAGCAAACGCGGATAAATAACTAATAATTTTAAATGGAAAGAAAAGCAGTTGTTTATTTTGGTTTTTTTTTGCGAAACATTTGGCGACCTCGGTTGGATTCGAACCCGCGATAGCAAGAGGAAGGCTTTACTACAATCAACGTTTTAATTAACTGAGCAAGGAATCCCCATCAAGAGCCTTGAATTTAATCGCAAGTGGTTGCCCAGGAAATCAGCCTTTGGCAGTCAACTTACTGTATCAAAATGGGTTATTTTATACATTACAGTAGCTTTGGGCGGGTAATTTGATCAATGTGTGATTAAACTCACGACACTGGTGGGGTTTTATAGCTCAAGTGGTTAGAGTGTTAACTGTTGTCTGTTTTCGTGAGTTAAATCCCACTGTGGCCGCCAAGATTTCACAATTGGGTCAAAAAAATTATTCAAATCTGCCGAAACCTACTAGTAATATCCTTTTTCACTGATAACATGAGGAGGTTTACTTGCCATTAACCCTGCTGCTGGTCAATACAATGTTCCTCAGAAAAGGGATACTAGTCATATCACTTGGGACGTAATAATTAAGGTAGTAGTTCAGAGTGATTTACCGATTTCCAACTTCATGGATAGCTGAAGCCCCGGGTCCCGTGGATCCTCGATCACTTACTGCTTCGAGTGGTTCGACTTCTTACTGGCTTCCGGTTGGTATACAAGCAGCTGAGCTTTTTCGGCGTCAAAGCCCTTTATTTCATCAGAAGCTTATTTATGAACTAGGACCAAATAATTTCAGGTTGGGTATGAAGGTGTTATATTAATTCTTGAGCCGACATTCATCAGCTTTGCCGTAGGAGCTTAAGCCATAGACAGGCTCTAGTCACTACGACCTACAGGCCCGGTCCCCAATAGAAAAATTAGAAATCAAACGTCATTAATAGAGAAGAGTATTACATTCCGTAGAAAATGACTGAATAACATATGAGAAGTCAACAGAACTCAGGTGCCGCGAAAGCAGGCATCGGAATAACAAATTGGCATGCATCAGACCATGTTGAGCGAGGGCCTGTCTGAATCGGCTTTAAATTTGATTGGCCGGTTTGGAAAGACGTGATTGGCCGATACCCAAACCCCCTCTGGTAGGTGCGCAACGCCCGACAGAATTGACAGAATTGATCAAAGTTACCTTTTTTAGGATCTGGGATGGGTAATTTGTAGCCGCGTGTACGCGAAGATGGCCCCAGCCCCGTTATCCCACCCTCGCGGATGCTCTCTCCCTGAAAGGCTGTCAGCAACTCCCTCTCTCCCCTCCCTTGTTCTCTATCGCCAGCAGTTTCACGGTCTTTCTCCGCAGTTGCGGACAGAGCTGCACTCCCCGCCGGTTTTTTATCCGACATTTCGGTGTCACCTCCCCATCCAGGTAGATCGTAGTAGGCGGACATGTTTTGGGGGACTTTCACGTAGATTTGACAAGTTTCTTCCTCTGCTCGTCTATGCGTACACGATGGCTGATCTAGCAATCCTGTGCGGTTTTTTCCCGTTTGGATCTTTTCAAGGTGCGCTATCTGTACCTTCCTGAAAATCTTAGGTTGCTACACCTGCAAGGGCGCTGCGTTTTAACAGGCTTCAATGGAACAACGACGAAATATTTATAACTTCCTACGAGGCTCTAGTAGCATGTAGCTACATACTGTGATTACTGCGACAGGAGCTACAAGTATATCCTTAAAACTGAGTAAAATAATTGAGGACACATTCAAAGTAAATAAACCAACGCAAAACGTTCATTCTTTAAAGGTAAATTATCAGACTTAGGCGATTCCCACGTGATTTGTTCGGTTCAGCTAGAGATCTGTGGTGTCCTACCTTCTAGACTCGCTGGGATTACTGATTGGATAACAGGAAGTGCGAGATACTCGCAACGGAATCTGTGATAATCGCAAGCCAAGACGTCGCTATCATTCACGCTCAAAAGGCGATTTTAGGTATTGTAGCTATGATATCTTAAATTGCCATCAGGTTTGAACAAGTATAAGTTACGGGATGGGATCCATAAAATAATCGTCAATTTTGTGTTTGATTAAATTTTTATCTGGACTTCCGAAACCATGAGCTCAAACAAACATACACAAAACCTTCACAAATGCGATAAATATCTCGAAAATGATTTTATACTGAAGGAAGTTGCATTTCTGTTTCCTGCGGTAGCAAGTTCCGTGAAAGTTATTAAGTTTTATTGATCAGCTAGTGAGGGTAAAATCTAGGAAGTTCAGAGACGCACACTGAATCTGTCCTGGATATAGATAGCGCTTGCCTTTATCTGGAACTTCGTCATCAACATCCGAATATCGACAACCAGTTTCACATTGACGAAGTTCAAAACGATGTTGAGCCCTATCTCGGGTCATTCTGTGTTCACTCGAGCTTGACGAATGATGCCTGCAGACGGAGTTTTAACATATACTGCTACTGGGCATCCTTAGGCCACCCGGAAGCCCGTGGGCGTCCCCTCTGTAATCCACAATGGCCCAATTTCCCATCGGTGCTCAGTGTCTCATCTTAAGGATTGCGCCAGAGCCCTTTGCAGCAAAACGGTTTTCTTGAAGCTTGACCTAGTGTGCACCATCCATCAAATATATGTCCCCCTGGAGGATATCCGAAAACCTGCTATTAGTATTAGTTTAATTATAATTATAATTATTATTCCTCAGTAGTGCGCTCAGATTTTCCAGAGGTTCATTAGCCAGTTTTTAGTGATCTGCCGCTTGTGTACGCCTTCGTCGATGGCCTCTAGGTGGCTAACCGAAATTCTGAAGAATCCAAGCTGAAGCTCGCCTTTGAATTTGACAACCTTAACGAGTACGGCGTCGTTAACAAGATATACAAGAGCTTTTTCGGTGTGCCTTATCTCGAATTTCTTGAGTTCCATGTTTACTCCGATTGTTGGCCTTCTCAGACGCTGATGACAGACGTTTCTATCGTAGCCTAGACGCAGTCCTTCAAGACCACCTTGCTGGTGTGAACAGACCATTGGTTTTATTCCAGACAGAGACGTGATACAGTACCTTTGGTCATGAATCACATGCCAATCGCCTACCCATGAAGCAGGTCCTGCACTTTCTTCACGATCGCGTATTCAGGCTTTTCACGGACCACAAGACGCTCAATTTTGCCTTTTTATTCCCTTCCGAAAACTATAACCCGAGGGAGATAGCTTACCACACTCCCAGTTCCCCACCGACAACCGCCATATTGATGGTTCCAAGAATGCGTGGTCCGGACCTTCGGTCTCTGTGCTCTAGGTGTCACATTGGAGTGAACATTGTGCAATGGCGGATGAGCACCTACGAGTCAGTTGTTCTAGCAAAAGTCAGTTAATGGTCTGCTGCTCGCAGAAGTTCCTCTGACCACCGCTACTGACACAATTATTATTTACGTATCTAAATCTTTTTATCACACACTCTTGTCCATCTTGACGCCTCGAGCTGTGTTGCAAACTCTTCATGGACTCTCCCTACCTGGGCTCTGTGCACCACAAAAACTCCCCACGGAAAGGGTCGTCCGGCCTGGCATGAACAAGGACCTCAAAGATTGGGCACGGTGGTGCCTGTTTTGCCAGCGAACCAAGGCTTGGCACCAAAACAAGTATCCAACTGGCACTTTCCCAAAGTTCCGTGCACGGTTAAGTCATGTGCATCTGGATATCATCGATTCCCTGGCCCCATCCAATTGTTTCAATCAACTTAACTGCGTTCATCGGTACAGCAGCTGGGTTGAAGCCATACCCTTTGCCGAACATGGAGGCAGGCACTATCTTCAAGGGCTCTGTCAGTCGTTGGATCGTGATTATTGGTGCCACAGTCCTGGTTAGGACTGACCCAGTTGTCCATTTCGAATTTTGCCTTCCTCCATGCCCTCCGTGCACTTCTGCAGGCGGATGACGGCCTACCATCCAGCAGGCAACGGCATGGCTGAATGTTTCCACCGCCAGATAAAGACAGCCCTGCGTGTCGCAGAGGACCCAGCTAACTGGTCTGATAATCTGCCACTTGTGCTCATTGGTATGAGCACGGCCCTTAAGTCGGATCTTGATTGCAACGCAGCCGAATTAGTGCTTGGTGTTAACCTCCAAATGCCAGGCGAGATTATCCTTCCGACCTCTCGAGGTTGCGAGTCGAGCCCCAACAATTTTGCTCATTGGTTGTAGTAATTCATACTTTCGATTTATTCTATTGCGCCTTGAGTTCCAATTACCAATAAGTAAAAGGACTACTTATGACGCAGGCAAGATTCTCAATTTGGAAGTTAAGGAGAGGAAATACTTGAAATACGAACCACGCTTCACGATGAAGATTAAATTTTGGGTAACAGTCATGCTGCATAGATCTGATTTAAGGGGAGAAATATGTCTCCTTCGTTTTTACTTTGAGCTCCTAAAGCAGTCACATAATGACATGAAGCAAGTCCTATATAAGGGCTCCTGAAAGATGCGAATGTGGTTAATGCTCCCGTTTATTACTCGGTCTGTGTTCCAAGCCAGGCAATTCTAGTGCCACTTCAGAACACGGTTTGAGATTCGAACACGGTTCCCGTGGCCATCGACCACTTACTTCAAACGCTCCACGTTTAGCCGTAGACTATCAGTCATGTAGATAAGTTGATGAATCTACAACCACTCTCGAGCAACGTAAAAAATCAAGTGATTATTTTATTAGTAAAATGCATTATACAAATAAGTTGATGGTAAAAGTGGTCTCCTAGATAAATTATTAAGAGTTGCGAAAATTCCCATTGAAAAATTCAAAAGACAAATTTGGCGAGCATAGGTTAGCTTTCGATAAATGCTCGTCAGGCCTTTACATTTATATCCCTGTGTCACTAAGACAAATATGCGGGTAAGTAGAACAAATTGTACGGTTGTTAGGGTGGGGGAGGGAGGGGGAAAGAAACAAAATTGCGGTCCGTTTTCTCCTCATCGTCAGTGGATCGGTGGCCGCCGGGACAGGTAATTAGATGCAAGCGGCTGAATTGATGACTTTTGGCCACGGTAATTGCGATGCCTGTATAAAGTTCCATGGATTGCGCAGGCCCGGTTTGCGTGGCAGTTGCTTCTGGCGTAGCCAACAGATGCTGTCCAAGGAATCTTGAATAGGTTAAGGGGATCTTGTAAATTACCTGTAAGGCCTCTTTGGCATCTACACGATGTTCTGTGTCTACAAAATGCGCGAGGATAGAGTTATTTATGTTCTTTATCTGCCCCTTTCCTAACCATGCTGGAAAATGTTCTCGTACTCTTTTGGGCAAACGCCGGTTCGTGCAACCAATATATTCTGCCCCACAGAAGCAGGTGAAAGAATAAATGCACATTGAGATGGTCTGGGCTGGCAGTTTGTCCCTGCCCCCTGGAGAACAGTACATGGGCATCGGCTGTTGTAAAGGTGTTTGACACAGTTTGGCTTAGGCGCCTTCGTAAGAGTTCAATTGCTGCGTCCCCTTAAAATGGGACCCTGATGAATAGTTGTTTCTTGTTTGCCGGTGGCACCGGCAGATGTGGTCGTATTTCGGTCATTTGCTTAGCAATAAATCTTTCTGGATTAACATTCTCTCGAAATAGGCTTTCTAAAACCTTAAGCTCTTCGTTAATGCTATCGCCTGAGCAGATCCTTTTTGCCCTTTGTGTCAGAAAGTGCACCAAATTACGCTTACAGTTCAGCAGTACAAAACTCCCAAAGTGGGTGTATTGTCCGGATCATGTCTTCTTAAGATAGACACTACGTCGAATACTCCCGTCAGGCCTTCTACTCAGAAGCACGTCCAGGAAATGGAGTGATCCGGATTGTTCCTTTCCAGTGTAAATTGGATAGATGGGTGCACCTGATTTATGGTATCCATTACAGCTGAAATGCCCGTTTTTTAGATGCAACCGCAAAGGCATCATCCACGTAGCGTCCATAATATTTTAGAAGGTTTATCTGCGGACGAAGCTGTATAACTTCCAGCTTGCTCATGAAAATATTCACCAGAAGTGGGTCAAGGGGTGAGCCCATAGCTATTCCGTCTATCTGTCTGTACAAGGTGTTGTTAAATAGGAACTGCACGTACAAGGTACATTTTAATAACAGTTCCTTGTACGCATTCACTGGTATTCCTTTATCTTCTTGACTGGAAGTAATGAATTTACAGATTTATTTGACTGTCTGTGGGACTGGCACATTCTTAAAAAGAGACACGACATCCAGTAAACACATCATCCTGTCGTTCAGGTAGACGTCTTTCACGCCTTCAGCAAACTCAAATGTATCTCGGTAGCTATGTGACTCTAGCTGATCCTGTATGCACTTAAATTTGTCCGCTAACCATTTTGCTATCGCATGGTACGGCGAGTTCCTCATATCTAGGATGGGACGAACGGATGTGCCGTCTATGTGGATCTTTGGTAAGCCGTACAATCGAGGTACATGCGTGCCGACGAGGCTGTGACGCTCTAGGTCATGTTCACTTATCAGACCTTCCGTTTGAAATCTTTTCAAACAGTCAGTCAGTTGTGCTTCTTCCTCATCGGTCCGATCCTTCTCCTTTTCTGTCTTTCTAAACTTTTTCCTTGTCCAACAGAATTGATTGTTATTTTATAATATAATCTGTTCTGTCCACTAATACAATGCCCATTCCCTTATCTGGCCTCGTTATGAGGACATCTTTGTTTTGCCGGAGATCTTTTAATTTCTCCATGTGCAACTTTGTTAGCAAGCCTCGACATTTCTCGACACTGTTCAAATACTAATAAGAACAGGTAACTAACGTAGACTTAAGGTATTGTAGGCTGTTTGTTGAAATCGGCAGGAGGTGGTGAGTTGATTAAGGAGGTTTTTAAGCTGTGTTTCTAACTCTAGTTGGCTGGGTTTCTGACGTGGGCAGCAAAACTTAGGACCATATGATAAGGCTTCGATCGACGTTTTATCAAGAGATAAAGACGTAAGATTGTGTACGTACTGACTTGGATCTTCCGGGGGCTTCGATTGTGATCTTCCTTCGTGTACACTCTGAAGCAGGGAAGCTGTTTCTATTTCACCACATTTTTCCGCAATAGACACCGCATATTTCTCAAATTCCTGTCTCTCATCTTTGTCCAGGTGATCGAGTATGGCTTTACGTTGGCATACGTGACGTCCTAGTTCTTCCACTTTTACATGGGTGCTTTCCAGGTCATTTTTGACATACCTTCTTAAGGTATCGCAGGTGATATCCGTACGATTCCTTCGCAATGCTCTCCAGTAGAAGTTGGGGTACTCATTTCCTTCGACACATTTTCCAATAAATCTGGCCCGTACGTTCGCCTGCACAAGTTCGATGTTTATTCGTAGGTACCCATTGAGCGCCTTTAACACTGCGGGATCTTTGGACTGTTTTAGAGTAGCGAAAATTCCAATTGAAAAAATCGAAAGACAATTTGGAGAGCAAACGTTAGCTTACACAGTTAGTTAGACAGTCATATAAATGTCAAGACCTGACGAGAAATTATCGAAGGTTAACGTATGATCACCAAATTGTCTCTTGAATAAATTATTTATAAGATTTTAGCAGCCATTCTTCGGGTGTCTGTTGGCACGTTACGACTCCCGTGCGTACTTGCACGCGCAGTATGGTTCCCGACCAATCACGGCTAGCCAAACTAGCCAATCAATTTCAAGGCTGACTCAGACATCAACTCGTTCAGGGTGCTCTTTCGCATGGCTCATTTGCAGTTGTAACGCCGACGCTCTCAGCGCCGGATGTGTGCCTTGTCTGGCTGCCAGCATGCTCCAATTTATTCTCCAACCCTTCTGTACAGAATGCAATATCCACTTAAATGCCGACCAACATCGCTTTCTATTCGGGATCGGACCTGAAAGTCGTAGTGATTAGGGCCTCCATATGGTTTAAGTTGGCGCGATAAGACACTAGGCAGTAGACTCTGAGTAAGCCGGCTAATGGTTGAATGGGTTATATATGTTGGTTAATCGTAGAAGAAAATAAATATATTGTCCGTATTGTCGCGAATCGACTCGTTAATTAGCGCCGCCACGCTGACCCCGGAAGCGTATCTCGTAGGCCCGTTAGCACGCGCACAACCACACCCGTTCATCTATCTGGCACCAAGAGAGTCTATATGAAGATTTGCATCCCTTACAGTCGGCTCTTTAAAATCCCAGGGCTCTGAACGATGGCTTGTAAATCACAAAAACGTTATCTCACCAATACGGGAAAAATACCATGACTTGACAAACACAAACGCTAGTTCACCCGTGGTGCGAGTACGGTGACTTGCACTGGATTACAGTAAGTGTAGACTTGCACTCCATCTACATTACTCTAGGTTCCACTCGCCCATCTAGGCCCGGTGTCAAGACAGAGTCAAGGAGACCGGAAAGGAGAGAGGGCGCAGGTCCATGCACTGTGATCCAACACAAAACAAGAACACAACCACCCAACGAAGTGGCGGCTTGGATCCCAAATGAGATTAAGTGACATAAAAGCCAAATTAAGAAGGAGCCGTTGCGGTCTGACTCTGACCATTCAGCCACAACGCGAAAACGTACGCACTGGGTTAACCACGCAATTTGAGTTGTCCCGTCAGTTGGCGACCGTCCAAGCCACGGCGTTTAGCGCACCGTGATAGTTTCAAGCGCGTCAGATTGTTTATTGTGAGGAAAAAATGCGCTGAACCGTCGACCTCACTCTCTCCCCACCCATACAAACAGACCACCGTCCGAGCTTGTCAGTTTTCTGATGTGAGAGTGAGCGCATTGGCTGACAGGGCCGGCATAGCCGTCTTCAAGCGCCACATGCACATGCCAGGATTCACAAAACCCGGGGTAAGAAGAAGACATTGCCGTCTGGCTCCCAGTTCACTGATCAGCCACTCAACGCACAAAACAAACTGAGCCGACAGCGTGGTCTGGTGTAAGCGTCAGTTGGTAGTCTTCCAAGCCACAGTTTCTAGGAAACCGCCATATTCTCAGGTACGTGATGATGGTGAGGAATTGTTTATATATTAGTGGAGGAATTTTGCGTTGACGTGGTTTAGACTACGGAGGTTTACCGCATGTTATAGTGGAGCCGCACGTGACCTACTAGGTCCACGCGGTGTGTGAATGTACAACAGCATTAAAGGCAGTGGAGGCAGTCGCGGTGACTGTATGCAGGAGCCCCAGGCACTCGTTCGCTAGTCTCTGTGTGATCGATTCGCAGGTGACCAACAAGGCCAATGCGTGGGGTGAAGTGGACGGTGTAGTGTGGGCAGAAGAAATTGGAAAAGGCTGGTATGTTTGCGTTCGTGTAAGTGGTGGCAGTGATGGTGAGAATGGCAGTAGCGGAGGGTGTGCGTGGGGTATAGGTGCTGTCGACATTGCGGTGGGTTCCGCTGCCATGAGTGTGCATGCAACCGACTAAGCCCATGCGTTTAGTGAATGCCCTAGGGCAGTGAGCGCATTGGAGGCGGCAGTCTCGGCTGCGTGTTGATTATCCAAGTGCTAGTTCACCAGCCTCTGTACGATGGATTCGCAAGTAACCGACCAGGCCGATGTGTGAGGTGAATGCGCGATCGCAATGACAACAGGCTAGTACCAAGTCCCCATCGCTGGTAGTGAGGGCGTTTGTGGTGTTGAAGGTAGCAGGTGGCAGGTGGTGGGAGTTAAGCAAGTGGTGCTCGTTGCCGTGATCAGCGCAGAGGGTGGAGGAGGTAGGATGTTGCTGTCGATTGTGGGTCGCAGGGCATCGATTAAGTTGTTATCAGTGCTTGGGGTGGGTGTCGTTGTGGGGTGTAAGTCAGGTGTGGCAGAAGGTTATGTTGTGGACTTGTTGTTGCATTGAGTTTGGAGATATTCGAACAGGCCGATTCGCTGGTGGAAGGTGCGTTGACAGCGCGGATATTTTGGAAGGGCCTGGACATTGGTGGTATTGGTACGGGGCGCTGATGACTTTCGTGCCGCTCTTTTGGTCTTGGCGGGGGCAAGCCGATTGGCTTCGTAGGTTGCCGCCCTTGTCTTCACAGTCCTTCTCCAAGCCGGTCGGTTCCGGGCGACGTCCTCCCAGGTCGCCGGGTTGATCTGCAGTTGCTTCAGGGGAGTCTTCAGAGTGTCCAAGTAGCGTCGTACTTGACCCCCTATCGACGAGAACCCATGGCGACATCTCCATAGAAGAGTCGTTTCGAGTAGTTATTCGTCGTCCATCCTCACAAGATGGCCACTCCAGGGCAGTTGCAGTTGTTTCAGTTGAGCATAAATGCTGAGAAGGCCTGTTCGTTCCAACACTTCCGTGTCGGGGATCCTGTCTTGCCATGTCAGCTTAAGTATTCTGCGGAGGTAGCTGAGGTGGAAGTGGTTGAGCTTCTGCGTCTGCTTTTGGTAGATCGTCCACGTCTCCGCTCCATACAGCAGCGTCGGCAATATGACAGCTTTGTACATCTTGAGTTTGGTGCTGAGGCGGAGACCATGTCGATTCCAGACCACGTTCTGCATGCGTCCAAAGGGTTGGTTGGCTTTGGCGATCCGACAGGCGATCTCATCGTCATCTTTGATGCTGCAGGAGGGATTGCTGCTAAGGTACTTGAAGGTATCCACAGTTTTCAGTTGGGCGCCATTGACATTGATGTGAGCTGCGGTGTAGAGAGTGTTAGGCAACGGGTGATGCATCACAACCGTCTTTTCAGTGTTGATGTGAAGTCCAAAGTTGTCACAGGTGGCAGCGAAGAGATCCATGCTCCTTCGCATTTCCTCTTCTGTCGTTGCATTGAGAGCGCAGTCGTCAGCGAACAGAAGTTCGTTGATGATGGCTGTGGAGACAGGCGAGCTGAAGTGCATCCGTCGTTGGTTGAGGAGTCGGCCATCCATCCGGTAGGCGATGCGGACCCCGGGGCGTTCGTCACGGTAGGCGGCCATAGCATTGCAGAGAACATGAAACTGAGCAGGGTGGGGGCCAATACGCAGCCCTGCTTCACTCCGTTGGCCACTGCGAATGCTTCGGATAACGGCCCGTTGTCAGTGACGCGTGCCGTAATCCCGTTATGAAGCTTACGTACCATGTGCGTAAACCACTCAGCTTTCGTCAGATCCACGAAGGTAGTGTAGAGGTGAGCCCGCATCTCCTGGCACTTCTCTTGTAGCTGGCAAGCGGCATAGATCATGTCGATTGTTCCTCGGTGTCGTCGGAAATGGTAAATGGTACATGGAAGCAAAGCCTTACAAATCCCTATTGATTTCAATGACATTGTTAATTTTAAAAGGCTGACATATAATGGACATTGGACAAAAGGTTTTCTCCTCGTCACACTACAGGGCATCGGACAAAATAATTATAAAAGAAAATTACTCAAAAATAGGGAGAAGTATGTTCGATAACGGAAAAATTGTGAATGGGAATAGGTTTCAGGAAAAGTGTTAGTTTCTGATGTCAAGGTGGTACTTATGGCTGCACTTGTCAAACTTCCGCTTAAAAGTGTCAACGGATTGAGACATGCTGTCCGCAGGTAGAGCATCCCTGGTCTTAGTCCCTCTGTTGGAGAAGAAAAACCTTCTTGCGTCCAGTCTTGCACCAATCACACGTAGTTTGATAGGATGTCCTCTCAAAGTAGTGGTAGTGGCCAGCTCAAAGTAGTCACCAGATGCACGGCAACAATCCTGACCCCGCAGCATGCGAAAGGCTTGTATTAGGTTACCACGTAACTGTCTATAGTCCAGAGGAAACAGATTAACATTGGACAATCGTATCTCGTAAGGCAGGCAGCTTTGATCTCGAAAAAGCTTGGTTGCAGGTCTTTGGACCTTTTCAAGGGTGCAGTGGTCTTTGAAACACCACGGTTTCCATGCTTGTATGGCGAATTCCAATTGTGGTCGCAAGGACATATCAAGGACCTTATCAAAGCACTCTTTGTCGAACTTTGCAAATGCTCTCTTAATTAGATAGAAGCTTGACATGGTGGATTTAGCTACTTTTGATCAATGGAAAAATGGCTTCAGTGAGGGCGTAATCCATACTCCTAGATCTTTTTGAGCCTCTACCTCTGGTAGCGGTGTGTGGTCTAGATAGTAAAATTCTCTAGTGCCCGGAGCTGGTTCTGCCAAATCGCAGAATATTTCACTTGGTATCATTGAATTGAAGGAGCCAGTTGTGCGACCATTCCTCGAGTTTATGCAAGTTCGCCTGTAGATTTGCTTCATCAGCTTCGTTGTGGATGTCCTTCCAAAGCTTCATATCGCCACCAAACATGGCGTTGTCACAGTCCAACCCAGTTACGCAGTCATCAATGCATATAAGAAAAAGGATAGGGCCAAGAACGGAGCCCTGAGGAAACCCACTCTCAACCGCCACCTCCGACGATTGTTGATTGCCAAGACGGACAATCTGAAATCGCCCAATCAAAACGTTTTCGATCTACTTCAAAAGCTTGCTCTTTACCCCAATACGGTTGAGTTTGTATAGGAGACGCTGGTGAGGCACGGTATCAAAGGCCTTCTTGAAGTCTATGTAGACTGCGTGCACCACATTTCCTTCATCGACCGCTCGGGTCCATCGATCCAGACAGTAGAGCAAATTGGTTAAACAGGACCTTCCTCTGCGGAATCCGTGCTGCACGTCAGAGAGAAGATGATGCCACTCCAGAAACTTCATCAGTTCACGTTTGATGATTTGCTCCATAATCTTTCAACATACGAAGGTGAGACTTACCGGCCAGTAGTTATTTGCGGAAGCCCGGCTGGCATTTTTATGGATCGGGAAAATCCACGCAGTCTTCCAAAAGTTGTAGCCGGCACCCACCTCCTCCAGCTGACCCTGTTCAGAGAATCGGGTCTCGCTGAGAGCAGCAATGTCCACCTTGTAGCGCGCCAGCATCCGAGCGACTAGCGCCGTCCTCCGTTCCGGTCGGTGGCTCCTGGGATTGTCTAAAAGTGATCGAACATGCTAGGCTGCTAGAGTGAGAAAGCTCACTCGAACACTCTGGGGGGTACCCCGGAGGTTGCGGTGGGGCGGATTGGGAAAGGATTTATTGTTGATATTGTTTAGAGTTTTTCGACCGCATGTAATTGCAGTCTGCTAGCCCTGGTCTGTTGCAGCTTTCGTGAGACCCAGCATTTGTTTAGGGTACCTTTTCTAGCCCCCTACCCCGCGAGGAGGTAAGCAGTACTGTCCCTAAATAGGGCTGTTAAGTCATCCCAGGCGGCTACCGAACTCCACTTTGGGTCGCGATTTGGGTTAGAGAGAACGACCAATTCACCTGGGCCGCCTACGTGATTGCATGTCGCCCTCACCGTAGGAAGATTTCAACCATGGGGAGGAGGGAAGGCTGAGCAGAGAGGGATAAGGGGAGGGGTAGAAGTAAGGAGAGGAAAGGGTGAGAGGAGGGGGAGGAGGAGAAGTAGGAGAGGAAAGTGGATTGGCCTGTGAAGAGGAGACGGGGTGGCAGGGAAGACGGGAGAGGGGGAAGAGTACGTGGAAGGGAGCAGACTTACCGGATCTGAAGATACACGACGACAGTTCAACCGTCGTAGACCGACGATGTCCACTGTATAGTCCATGGAAGGGTGGTGAAGGGACGGTGACTTGCGCGGGAATAGGTTTTAAGAGATAGTAGCCGTACGCTGTAACTATCACACTCTCTCCTCCTCCCCCTGCTGTGACTTAGCCTCCGGTGGTTTACCATAGGTTGTCGTGGAGGCGCATGTGTCCTAATAGGCCCATGCGGTGTGTAAAAGAGCTGGAGCAGTGAGGAAAGCGGAGGTGGATGCGTCGACTGTGTGTCGGAGTCCCAGGCACTAGTTCACAAGACTCCGTGCGATGGATTCGCAGGTGACCAATCAGGCCGATGCGTGAGTCGATGTTGTGGGCGCAGTGTGGGCAGGAGAAATCGGTAGAGGCTGGGGTATATCATTCATGGCAGTGGTGGGGACAGTGGTGGTAAGAATGGCAGAAGCGGAGGGTGTGCATGGTTTATCGGTGTTGTCGTCATTGCGGTGAATTCCGCTGTCATGGATGCGCATGTGACCCAATAGGCCCATACAATGATTGAACGCTCGCGGACAGTGAGGGCAATGGAGGCGGCGATCTCTGATGTGTGTTGGTGCTCCAAGCATTGTTTCACCAATCCATGTACGATGGATTCGCAAGTGACCGACCAGACCGATGCGTGATGTGAACGTGCGGTCGTATTGAGGATACTTTAGGAGAGAGTCCCCATCGCTGATGGTGGTGGTAGTGGGAGTTATGTAATTGATGCCAGGAGTGAGAATGGGGGAGGCTGAAGGACGGTTAGCAGAATTCGACGTAGAAATTGGCATTGTCAGATTGTTGGTGCATTGCATCCGAAGATGTCCAACCAGGCCAATTCTTGCGCGGAAGATGCGTTGACAGCGTGGGCATATTGGAAGGGCCTGGGCATCGACGGTGTTGGTCCAGAGCACTGGTGACTTTCAGGCCACTTTTTTGGCCTTGGTGGCGGCGATCCGGTTGGCCTCATATATTGCTGAACCAGTCTTCACGGATCTTCTCCATGCCGATCTATCCTGGGCTAGGTCCTCCAAGGTCGCCGAGTTGATTTGCAGTTGCTTCAACGATTTCTTCAAAGTGTCCTTTTAGCGTCGTTTTTGACATCCCAGTCGGCCAGCACCCGTAGCAACATCTCGGTAAAAAAGTCGTTTAAGTAGTCGCTCGTCGTCAATTCTTACCAGGTGGCCGCTCCATCGCAGTTGCCTGTGCCTCAGCATGGCGAGGATGCTGAGGATTCCGGTCCGCTCCAGGACTTCCGTGCCCGGGACCCTGTCGTGCCATCTCGGCTTCAGTATTCTTCGGGGCCAGCTGAGATGGAAGTGATTCAGCTTCCTGGCTTGGTTTGAATAGACGGTCCAGGTCTCCGCTCCGTAAAGGATTGTCGTCAAGACGACGGCCTTGTACATCTTCATTTTGGTGTTCAGGTAAATACCGTGGCGATTCTACACGGAAGTCTGCAGCCGGCCGAAGGCCTGACTGCCTTTGGAGATCCGTTGGGCAACCTCTTCATCGATTCTCATGTTGCGTAACAGCGTGCTTCCTAGAAAATCGAAGGTTTACACGTTTTTGAGTTGAGCACCGTTGACATTGATTCGGGGAGCATTGTATTCCGCGCTGGGTGGCGGCTTGTGCATGAAAACCGTTTTGGCTGTACTGATTGGTAATCCAAAATCGGCGCAGCCTGCGGCGAAGAGGGCCATGCTCCTTTGCATGTCCTCCTCCGTCACGGTGTTAAGGGCGCAGTCGTCCGCGAAGAGCAAGTCATGGACTGTAATCGTAGATACGCACGTTGGAGCCTGCATACGCCGACTGTTGAGAAGGTGCCCGTCAGTTCTGTAGGCGATGCGGATACCAGGCTGCTCATCACGGCAGGCGTCCTTCA
This sequence comes from Schistocephalus solidus, assembly GCA_017591395.1. Taxonomy (NCBI): domain Eukaryota; kingdom Metazoa; phylum Platyhelminthes; class Cestoda; order Diphyllobothriidea; family Diphyllobothriidae; genus Schistocephalus; species Schistocephalus solidus. The sequence goes on from WEDG01006452.1 coordinate 44,502, forward strand.
GCATAGCCGAGAACATGAGACTGAAGAGGGTGGGGGCCTGTACACAGCCCTGCTTCCCTCCGTTGGTCACCGCGAATGCTTCGGATATAGTCCCGTTGTCAGTGACGCGCGCCATTATCCCGTCATGAAGCTGACGCACCATGGGCGTGAACCGGTCAAGACAACCAAATTTCTGCGTGACTTTCCACAGTCCGTCACGATTCACCGTGTCAAAGGCTTTCGTTAGATCCACGAAGGTAGTGTATAGGTGAGTTCGCATCTAGTGGCACTTCTCTTGTAGCTTGCCGGTTGCAAAGATCATATCGGTTGTTCCACGGTGTCGGCGAAAGGCACATTAGCTTTCCGGGAGCAGGCCCAGATCCAGGTGACCGTTAAGACGATTGAGAAGGATACGGGCGATCTTCCGACGATGTTGAGCAACGAGATGCCTCTGCGATTATCAAAGAGTTGCCGATTCCCCTTCCAATTGTAGAGATGGACGATGGTCGCGTCTTTGAAATCCTGAGGAAATTGTCCTTGGCGACACATCTCCTGGAAGTGTGTGGTGAGTTCTACCATCAGCCGGGGCCCACCATGCTTGTAGACTTCCGGTGGGATTGCGTCGGATCCCGGTGCTTAACCGCTGGAAATCTGCTGCACGGCCCGGATGATTTCTGGTAGGGAAGGCGGCAGATTCATGTCATTGTTCGTGTCCACTTGAGGGAGTCGGTCAATGGCAGCATCGGAGATTGCTGATGAGCAATTAAGGACACTTCTGAAATGCTTGGCCCAGCGCTTCATAAGTTGCGATTTCTCTGTCAGCATTGTTCCGTCCAAGCTGAGCAGCGGTGCGGTCCCCTTGATACACGGCCGTAGATGGCCTTGCTGGCTTTGAAAAAGTTTTTTCTTTTTATTGCGGTCCGCATACCTTTGGATTTCCTCAGCCTCTCGGATTATCTAGGCGCTCTGCATCTCCCACAGCCGTTGCTGTACAAGGCGCCGGCATCTGAAGAAGGCTGCTTTGGTGGCGTCAGTCCGAAGGTCAATTTAGGCTTTGTGTAGTCCATTCTTCTCCGCGATTAAGTTGTTGATGTCGGCGTTATTGTTGTCAAACCAGTCCTGGTGTTGATGGCGTGCGCGTCCGAGGACTTCGAGGGCAGTGGACTGCATGACATTTCGCAGTTGACCCCATCGTGTCTCCACGATAGCATTATCAGCTAGAGCATGCAGGTCCTCCAGTTTCTCAGTAATTTGGTTTCTGAAATCAAAACAGTTAGCAGGCAAATTTAATAAAAAAAGTTTTTAACTTATCTGGCGACCGCTTACTTTGAGGTTTTCGTCGGGGTTGAAGTCGAGGCTTCATCTGGGAGATAACGAGGCGGTGATCCGTCCAACTATCGGCATCGCGGATCACATTGGTTACCAGCACGTCCTGTCGATCTTGCCTCCGGACGAGAACCTAGTCCAGCAGTTGCCAGCGCTGCAACCGAGGGGGAATTCACGTGGCCTTCTCCTGCGTCAGAAGGTGGAAGAAGGTGTTGGTCAGCAGGAGACGGTGTCCCGCACACGTTTGCAGAAGAAGGAGGCCGTGATCGTTACAGCAAACCGAGACCGTGGGGACCCAGCACTCCCTGTCAGGCCACGTGGTCCGTCCTGACGCGGGCGTTGAAGTCACCAAGGACAATTAACTTGTCCACCTTCGGCACAGTCGCCAGCAGGGCGTGCAGGTCCTCGTAGAATTTGTCTTCACCGCATCAGAGCTGATCTATGGGGGAGCGCAGGCGCTGATGTTGGTGGTGAACTGGTCTCCCCGAATAGGCACGCGGAGGTTCACCAGGCGATCATTGATACCCTGCGGCAGACAGGGCAGACGTCCCACGATGTCGTTTCAGATGTCAAAGGTAACACCAACGTCTCGTCGCTCTGCCTTTGGCCGGCCGCTCCAGAAGAAAATTTAGCCAGCACCCACCTCCTCCAGCTGACCCTGCTCAGAGAATCGGGTCTCGTTGAGAGCAGCAATGCCCAACTTGTAGTGCGCCAGTTCCCGAGCGACTAGTGCCGTCCTCCTTTCCGGCCGGTTGCTCCTAGGATTGTTCTAAAAGGGAACGAACATTCCAGGCTGCTAGTGTGAGTGGACTCACCCGAGCAGCCTGGAGTTTATGGCAAGGGGGATGGGGACGGGGGTATTGGGGTTTGTTTGAGTTGTACGACCGCGTATTTTACGATCTGCGAGCCGCGGCCGGCCGCAGAAGACGTGATAACCAGCATTTTTTTAGGGCACCTTTTCTAGCCTCTTCCTCCGCGAAGAGGCAAATAGTGCTGTACCTAAATAGGGCTGCTCGGACATCTTAGACGGCTGCCGAACTCCAATCTGGGTCACGGTTTAATTTTAGTGAGAGAGCGACTCGAGTCAGCTTGGGCCGCCTACGGGGTTGCTGTCAACCCCACCGTAGGAATTTTTGAGAGGGGGGAGGTGGGAAGTTCAGGAGTCAGACATACGGGGTGCGGAGGCACACACAACACCGGAGACCCTCACCAAGTTTAGCCTGCCGGTCGTGACGGTTGCCCGGGGTGTGGCCGCTGGGAAGGACCAACTTCGAAGAGCCACAGGCGAGAGTTGGGTAACAGTTAGAGGTGACCACAGCGGCATTCAACACCTGTACGAGACAAATCGAGCGACAAAATGTTATCTCTGTGGTGCTACCCATAACTATTACCGCTTAAACCCACAAGCACACACGACAGTTCGGCAGTCGTAGTCCGACGATGTCCACCATATGCTCCATGGGAAGGTGGTACTTGGACGGTGACTTGCTCGTGATTTCGTTTAAAGTGATAGTAGCCTTGTGCTGCAGCTACCGCAGTCTCTCCTTCTCCCCCACCTTAGCTCTGTGTCATGACAGAGTCAAGAAGACCGGAGATGGGAGAGGGTGCAGGTGGCTGGCACGTCCGGAGCCGACCCTGGGCATACCACCACACTTGGCTTGGATCCCACGGAGTGGGAATACCATAAAGGCCACATTAAGAAGGAGCCATTGCAGCCTGACTCTCAGTCCACCAGTCACCCACTACACAAAAAACACACATTGGGCTGACCACATGATCCGAGACACATGCACACACACACGACATTTCGACCGTCGTAGTCCGACGATTTCCACCGGATGCTCCATGGAAGGGTGGTGCAGCGACGGTGAATAGCGCGTGAATTAGTTTTGGTAATAGAAGCTGCAGCTACCGCTCACCCTCCTCCTCCCCTACCTGAGCCCGGTGTCATGACAGAGTCAATAAGACCGGAGGCAGGAGAGGTCGCAGGTGGCTGGCGCGGCCATAGCTGCCCCTGGCTTGGATCCCACGGAGTGGGAGTGCTATAAAGTTCACATTAAGGAGGAGCCATTACAGCCTGACGCTCAGTCCGCCAGTCAGCCACTCCACACAAAACACACATTGGGCTGACCACGCGGTCCGACTGTTCCCGTCAGTTAACAACCTTCCAAGCCCCGGCTTTTAGCGCACTGTGATAGTTTCAAGCGCGCCAGATTTTTTATAGTGAGGAAAATGAGCAGAGCTGTCAACCTCACTCACTCCCCACCCCACATTCAGACCACCGTCCACACTGTTAGCATAACAGGATGGATATGTGTACCTCATTTTTGCTATTCAGAAACAAATTGCTATCTTTATTTATGGAATGCAGCTTGCTTTCCACGGATATCAAGCGTCCTGTCTTAACTAGTATGATAACTTTTAAGTTTTGGCTAATTTGAGATCAGTTACCAAAAAACGTGGTCATTCAGGCAACTGAGATGTTTAGCTGTGCTCAATCATTTTAACCCTCTCCCTCTTGAAGTCCTCCGCAATTCCGTGCGGTTCACTCAACATGTTCATAAGGTCGATATTACGGTTCCCAAAACTTAACATGCCTAGATAATATAATATATTAGGGGGAAAATGCCCCACGGAAACAAATTAGGTGCTAAAAGGCTACGCTAGTCTTTGTAAAGTAACAGAGAGAACTAGTGTTATCCAATTTATGCTTATACGCTTAAAGCGAAACACTATAATTTGTGAGGAGAATTAGCATATCTCGAAAGATGCCAGAGTATTCTGAAAGGTTTACCGACACGGACAAGGGAGACTTGTACGGCCAGTTATGGCTTTTTAGCCGTCAATTGCCGATTATACTTAACCCCAAGCTTGGATAATCTGGGATTCGAACCCAGGATCTTTGGTTATTGATTCGAACGCCGGTTAAGAGCAAAAACACAGACGAAAAGGTGCGTGATCAGACTTTGGAAGGTAGCTTCATAAATAACTTCTCATAACTCATTTTAACGCTAACCTTAAACCTAGCCCTATTTTTCCCTCGAATTTGGCCCAAAGGCACATGTATTGAGGGTGGTCCTCATTCTCATATTCTGTTTTGGAGCCATATATTTCATCTTTACAATCATTTTATCTCCGACTCATAAGCGCATTTGAGTAATCGACCAAAAATATTTTCTTCGCATTTGAATCGCAAATTAAAGTTTGCTGTATTACATTTTACAGGCTGTAGAGATTTGCTGAAAAAGGCAAAAACAGGCATTTCAGTTGCTAAAATGGTGTCCTGGATTGAAGATTTTCATACTGAATGTCGTTTTCTTATGTGATGGTAGATTAGGAGGCAATGAAAGAGATTCTGGGAGTCTGGCAGGAAATCAGGGCAAAAAAACCGAAATCTTTGTTGTAGCAACGTGAGGTAACCCTGTATGGACATCTGATTTCTACCTTTTTTCCAGTGATGCAGCTTACATCTTCACCTGCCGATGGTCTGAAATCGTGGTATCTGATCGTGAGATACGAGGTTCCTGTCCCTGTTATAGTGCGCGAGATATGGGCCGTTGGAGGACGCAGCAGTAAAAATTTGCAAACAAACAATGAACAAATATCTGTTTATTGTTTAATAGGTAGTCGACTTCCTGCCTAAAATCAAAAACTTGTTAAGGGACGAAATTTTTGAAAAATATTTGCACTTCACCCATCATAAACCCAGCAAAACTGCGGGCTAAGTACCATTATCAACTCAACTGACGCTAGCGACTCGTGAATATTTTCGTCATGAATTTGTATTCCTCTGAAAAAGTCTACAATTCATCATTGGTCGAACTGCAAACTTTCACAAAGCCACAAAATCCCGACCAATTTGGCCAATCCGGTTCTCCGAGCCTTGGTTACCATGCCAGCCAAGGAGTTTAACTGACGCAGTTTAGTGCCGCCCTCAGCTGCATATGCACCAGCATGCAGGATGTTATCAAGTTGTGCCGAGGAGAGGTTGACGCTAACGGTCCACCAGCGGTTGACCTCAAGACAATCGTCTTCTTTGTGGTGTCAGCTAATGAGGGTAAGTCACTTCCAGACCGCATCCATCCAGCAACGTCATTCCGCTTGTTTTTTGAATTCTAAATATAAACAGTTTCAGGGGTGAGGAGCACGAACATGGTATTTGAAAAGCACTCACGGTATTTTACTGGTCAGAGTTGCCATGAGTGGATGGAAATATTTTATTAGAAGACATTTAACCACTCGGAATGAACATATATATATATATATATATATATATATATATATATATATATATATATATATATATATATAGGATACATGATGTGCCCTTATCACATAAATTCGCGCTGGTAATAAGACGTCAGAGGTAAAATGATGAAAATTGACGTTCGTGCATTTCGCCCACCTGTGTCTACACGTGGAGATGAGCTAGACCGCAGGAAGAACTCTGAGAGGCTACTTTCTTTAAGAAAGTTTACCCAGGCTCCTAGACGTCACGCTAGCACTAAAAAATATGCAAATTCCCGCAATGTAATTTTAATCTAGATGAAGACTTTTTTAATGTCAGACTGCTGTAGTTTATCCACAACGAACAAACTTCTCAAAAATTCATCCATGGTCAACAGTCACAGTTTACAGGTTTTCGGTGGCCTCGGTTCGCATTCTAGCGCCAAATCACTAAACAGAATTTATCTTATGGTAAAACTCCCCGTTTTCCATCGTTTGGGATAATTTACGGTGCCTCACAATGAAAATTTTTTCCTCATTGAAAATAACGCGCATGCGGATGGATTGCCCCATGCTCGGAGTTGCAAAATTAAGGCGGGCGCGAAGGTGATGAAAGCAGACCTTAAAGGCGTCTTGGACCTAGGTACTATTCGGCCAGACTAGCGTATTAACGGGCTCCTATTAGCTCCTAAGTCCGTCGGCAACCAACTGCAATTGAACCGCGTTAATATCTTGATAAATTTCCATGGTGGGTTCGATTGAATCAACAGTCGTCTGTCCAGCGGAAAGAATGATTTCCTTACCATTTATTTGAGATAAAAATATATCCAATTAGGTCTTTGTTGACTATTATTAGATTTTACATCCAAAAGCAATACTGAAAATACAAGGATGCCCGAAATAGCTATTTCGGACTTATTTGTCCCTATCAAGTAGCCGTAACCCAGCTTCAGTGCAAGGAGGCTTGATGTTTGGCCACCGGCTTGTTGTTAATCGAGCATTTGAATCCACCGTACCAGCCCTCGAATAATTGGGCGATTTTCTGTCGACTGCCATTTGGAATAGTGTAAGTCAAGTGCGAGTTGAGTTAAGCTATGTGTTCTTATTTCCCTGCAGAAGGGAGCACTTGCCCTTTTTCCTCCACGTAAACCCCTTTGTTTTTAATGCAGTATTATATACTAGCTTGATGCGACGTCTTGATGGAAGTAACGAAGTCCTTTGTTTCGTTGCTGGCCGTGTAACCTTGAATTTCCTCGACCTTTTGGGCCATCCAGGCGCCCTTCATTTCCCGCAGCCGTTGTTGCAGAAGGCAGTGATATCTGAAGAAGGCCGCTCAGTTGGCGTCAATCCGGCGGTCAATGTAGGCTTTATGCAACCTGTTCTTCTAGACTTGGCGGTTGCTGATATCCGCATCCTCTTCATCAAGCCAATCCTGACGTTGATGGCATGCTCATCTTCGGAGGTCATCAGCAGTGGACTAGATGATATTCCGCAGTTTACACCCCCATGTCTCAACGGTGGCATTATCACCTGGAGCCTGCAGGTTCTACAGACGCTCGGCCAATTGAACTCAAGAAACCGTCACTTACCTTATCTTGTGGTCACCTATGAGTTTTCAGTCTGATACTCATTTCGGAGATGGTGAGGCAGAAATTCACCCAGTCATCGGCGTCACATATCGCCTTGGTTACCAGCAAGTCCTGTCGATCTCGCCTCCGGACGAGAATGAAGTCCAGCTGCCGCCAGCGGCACGCTCGGGGATGCAATCACATTACCTTCTCCTGTGTCGGAAGGCGATCGCCAGGGCTTGGCAGTTTGCAAACCTACGGGATAACACAGACCACCAGTCGGCCCAGTTTTTGGTTGTTTGAACAGGCCTACCGGTGCATTGAAAAGCAGGTTGCCATGACTGCTTCTTAATGTGGTCTTTATGGTACTCTCACTCCGTGGGATCAGAGCCAGGTGTGGCGGCATGCTTATGGGTCCATATGACCACGCCAGCCACCTGTGCCCATCTCTGGTCACCTTGAATTGGGCTTGATATCGAGTTAAGATGGGTGAGGGAAGAGAGGGTGCAGTAGATGCCATGCAAGTTTACTCTCACTTTAATCTAATTCATGCGCAGGTCACCGTCCCTGTGCCCTCCCTGGTGCGTTGCATACGGTGGACCTAGTTGGAATCGACGGTCGAGTTGTCATCTGTAAACTCAGTTTTGTCTTTGAAAAGTAATCATCTACCTCTGTTCTCGCGATACGATATAAATTCATCTGTAAGAATTATGTGGAGAAGCCGCACTATGCATCAAATGTGTGGCATTATAGCTTAAGCAATTTCGGTTTTTTGTACTGAAATCTGCTTAACTGCAGGTTTGTGGGGCCACTCAGTTAAGATGAAATAAAGATTGCCTTGCAAGGTGGCTAATGAAATTATATATTAGTTCAGGTGTAATAATTCCATCCGAAACTTGCAGAAAGGGAACTGAGTTTGCGCAGGAACACTCGAGTTGACATTTAGTACACACTGTGGCGGACTTGGGTCTATCAATCCCGATCCCTTCAAAATTCCCAGGATAAAAAAGCATATAAAGTTAGTAAGCCTAATGCGGGATCCGATGTTGGGTAACAGCCATAGCAGCAAATAACCGTATCTGACTTCGTATAAATCCGAAAAAGAAGCGAGCTGATACTCCACCAGTCTGTCACTGACTTCAGTTTGAGATGAATAATGTTGTAGGAACGACTGAAAAACTGGCTCCTTCCTCGCAATCTGACAAGAGGTGCACTAAGCGAAAAAGTCGGTTATAACAATTTTGAAGATCCCGTCTTTAAAAATGCTCGCTCAGAGCCTTAATGAAAGGTTCGTTGAAAAAAATTAATACTTCATTGATCCAAAATCCCTAGACTTTATTGAAGAACGGACAGTCTTTGCTGAAAATGTATACCCAGTACTGCAAGAATATGGTAGTCGCAAATACGGACTTCAAATACAGGTACGTGCTGACTTCGTCACAATTTTAAGAATCTTTTGATTTATCCACATTTGCATGAGCTCATCATAACTTATAGTTTAAAAGTAAATCATTTTTCCTAAAGTATGGAGAGTTTACCCGTTTATAAAATCCCGCGCAACCGAAAGTTAGACTTTTCGCTTTCGTATGATAGTTCCTTAGAAAACTTTACATCTGCTGCATGTATGTCCAACTTCATGCAGGTCTTATAGCGTGTTTTGGTTAGGATTCCTGCATATTTACTCCCAAGGTAACATAAAATTGTGGCGAAGTGACGCCACAATTTTACGTCGGCGTTAAACTGATTGCGCTGCCCGCTGTTGGTATCAGAACGATGCAGATCATCACAGACAGGAATATGCAATTTTGCTTAGAGTTTTGAAGGCTAGCAGACGACAAGATACTCGTAGCCCGACGTGTAACTAGCAGGTAAACTGTTGTCGTGCCTTTTCGGCAGTGACTACCTAGCAATGCCAGCCGAAGAATGATGGCAAATTTTATCGTTGGGGTTTTCTGCATGCGTTGGTATGACATAGCACGCGAGGCATACGCGTGGACGCCAGGTAAGCCAATGCAGTACGTGCTTTCAAATCCATGGCCTTTTCTCTTGACTTTGTCTTGACAATGATACTTGGTTAGATTGGCAAGACTGTGTGCGTGCAAAACCTCCCCGGCGTCAGTTGTGGCATCCGAACTATGATGACCGGAATTTGGTTCAAACCGGTTCCCTTCACTGTTGGTGTACTCTACGTAACATTTGAGTGTGCTCGAAAACACCTCCCAATTTCTCGTATGCTGACAAGCAACATTTTTTTCTTTCCTATCATCTGCACTTTTATACCAGTTACCTATAGTGACTTGTGTTGATTTCAAGTTATCATCAGTCAACTTGCTCAGCGCTGAATACCCCCTAGGACATGGTACGCAGAATTTGCGCTCATCGTAACAGTTGGGAATCTGGCTTATAATCAAGTCGGGAGGACATTACTGAAGTGATCGAAGTCTCCGAGGTAAAAGAAGGAGAGGCGGACAGACTTACGAACGCTGAAATCACGGGTTTAAACGCCACTTCCTCATGAGTGCACACTTTTTTCCATTTCTATTTGGTTGCCCTTACAGCAGAAAAAATGTAGCGAACGGCTTCGGAGAGTAGATTAGCAGCCAGCTGGGGTTATTTAGGCTGACTGTGTAAGTACGAAATGATGGTCACAATATGAAGTGTGAAGGAAATGTTTTTTTTTGTGCCTGTGAGGAACTAGAGGACAATTGTATGCTAGAAGAAACGGGATGGTATCGCAGAAGGCAGACGACGTATCAGCCAACTATGAGGAATTGAAAGAAGCACGAAGCTTATTGAAATGGTTGAAATGGCCTGTCTGTTGAAAACGCACAGGACAAGGTACTGGTTATGTCTTCGCACTCTCTAGCCCCTTTATGCAGAAGCTGAGTACTTGTGCATCTTACATAGACTGACATGAAGCACCCAAAGCTCAAAAAAGTCCCTTTCTGTAAGAACAGCAACCTGATCTTAGGAGAGCTGAGCGTGGTGAAAGAGATGAAGCTGGCAAAATGAAAAATCTCAGGCCAGATTAGTGAGTGCGCAGCTTGGGCAACCCTCTGTAGGCTGTTTTCTAGCCCTACGCATGCAGTTAATGTCACCGTTTGTCTGCTTCTACGATTTTAACCCTCTCATTGCCTTTGAATTAAGTGTTCATCTCCAGAGAAGACCACGCTTATACCTCCGTTTGCATGATGAGGCAAACCTTACACTTTCTAATATCACAGATAAACACAAGGGCAACTGGAATGGCCATTTCTGGCTTATTAGCCATCAGTAGGTAGCCATACCTAACAGAACGCTCTAACCAAGTTCGTCACGAGCTCGTTGTATTGCCAGTTTCGATCGATAATATTAACCATGGGAAGAAGCGCTCACCGATCAGTTACAGGACTCACTCTGAAACCCCGCATGCAGCCGCGCAACGGCTTGTGATATAGGTAGGATGATATTACCGACAAAGAAAAGGGAAACTGAACTGAAGATTTCTGGCCTATTTTCCATCATCAGCCAGCCATACTCAACCCCATGTGTTGCGGCACCCGAGGCTTACTTGATCTCATTCTGCCTATATCCCTAACAGCAGTGAGGCTGCTGGCGAGTCTCGAGAGTGAGCCCAAGGCACAAAGGGACGAGTGAGTTATGTAGCCAGTCAGTGAGCTAAATCTTTCTCTTAACCATGGTCCACTGGCTCTCGTTCAGCCCATACAAATCTCGATATGCAATTTACTTTGCCACACTGATGACCCATATCCCCGCTGTGGCTGCGGGATTCACTTACCGACTCATATGAATATTTTTTCGGAATTTTCAATTAACTACAAAACTCAGGAAGAAAGTTATGCTAACATTTTCAGCTGCAACTTCGGCCATGCTCTCTGGCTTCCTGAAGACCACTGAGAAAGCAAAACTGCTCTACGCAACCCTTTTTTTCTAAAATTCAAAGCAACATAAAATCGAGCAGTGGTAATTAATAGGCGGAATTGTGTTTATACTGACACAGATAGAACCGGATAGGTAAGATCCAGGAAGGAATCTAGAGGGAAGTGTGATCGCTGAAACAAGAAGTATATTGGCCTGAGGTTCGGATTCTGACTCAAACCCATCATCAGAGGTAATCACACCTAAAGGCTTCAGGGGTTCAAGGAATGTATCATTTAAAAAACGCAGTTGCCATGGCTCCACGTATATAAAAATGATTTTTAGCACCCGAATTAGTCTCTGGGTTTCTACGATGATTGCTCGTCACTCCTTCGAACAAGAAAGGACTCTGATGTGGACGGAGAAGGGATCAACGCATCAATTGCGATCTCCAATGGCAATCACGGGTGCTGCTAATTATTGTAGGCGTGCGGCGGTATGCCAGCTGTGTCCTAAAAATAGGGCATTCCTTGTGCCTGTAGCACTCCTAGCTTTGATCGCATCTGATGATGGTTGCGAGCGAAAATCTGAAACGTCAGGCCAATAAACATAATGTTCCAGCACTCGCATTTTCTTATTTGGAAGATCGTGGTTTACCATTGTGCCTTATTTAGGAGATAATGAAATCGTTGGAGCAACAACTTTTAGTTCTGCAAAGGTTCAATGTTGCAATTGAAAATTCAATTGGAAAATAGGCTTTTTCAGTAATTTATTATCAGTCCCTTACCATTACATGGGGGTGGAGTCATGAGCCATGTTCAGAGTGTTTTGTGCGTATGGGAAGGGGTTATTAGGGGTTAGTCACAGCCAGACGGTTCGGATTCTGACTCAAACATATCATCAGAGCCAGTAGCAGATAATTGTGATCGAGGCATAAGGTGCGCAGTCGTAGAAGTGGCCACACGATCACATGCATACGACAATTAGCAGCTCTAGCACTCACCGCTGGGCGTCATAATTGATGCGATGATGGCTTGACCCTCCGCGTCGTTAATGGCCATGATTTCATCATCCCTGTCGGATGTTGGCGCGGCAGTTAGAGGTGTTAGTCACCCGCGCCCTCTCCACGGGACGTATTCTTCTGCTCGGACGAGGCCTTGGCACATAATATGGAAAGGGTTGGTTAATGCGCTTGTTCATGGACTGCCAGCCTGACAACCATAACTCAAGCAGCTCACGCGGTTATCACCTCTTGCGAGGATTTTGGTCTCGTGAAGCTTGAGAGTATGGATGGGTCCCGACGTGTGAGCTGCTACTTGAGAGATTACGTCTTTCCACCTCCCCACAGCCTCGTGTTCGGCCATTCGCGTGCACAGTAATCTCTCAGTTTTTCCGACGTAGTTGCTTTGTCCACAACTGCATCAGATCCGGTAGATTACACCAGACGTTTCCTGCCGTGGCAGTTGGTCTTTCGAACCCCTTGATCCGGCGCCTGATGGTCGCCTCTGGCATGTGTGCATCCCAAGTGGAGTAAGAAGGTGGCTGAGGGCTTCCAAGACGTTCTTAATGCACGGACGAGCTGGAAAAAATGTTGGCCCAGGTTGGAGTGAGAATCCGAAACATCAGGCCAATAAACTTCTTGTTACGGCGGTCGCACTTTCTCCTCCTAAACTGCCTCCCGAAACTCGTCTGTTCGCTTCCACGTGCCTTATTTGTCATCTTCCACCAGCCATAACTAAATTCCCCCGACTCGGCAGACTCGTAGTTTGATTTAATTATTTAGTTAGTTATTTAGTCAGATTTGCTGCCAATACGTTAGCGAGGGCTGATTGCCTTGAATTCGACTCACATGCTCATACGAAAACACTGAAGCGTTTAATTTTCCCTTCACCAGTGAATTCAGTAAAGTGAATGGATAATGCAGTTTTCTTTAGTATAAGGCTTTATAGACCATAAATCCAGTAAACAAGTGAAATAGCAGGATAAATGTACGCTTAACTACTCCCTTCAAATTGCGGTCACGATTTAGTATGAGTTAGGTCATCTACTATATGTCCACGACTGCTTAAGCACTTTGCTTTAAATAAGTAGGAACCTAAGTTAAGCTATCAAATTTCGGGCTGGAACCCCATAAACGGCCAAACCATCACGCACTATTACTACTATTACTGATGCTACTGCTACTACTACTACCACTGTTACTAATTCTACTACTAATAATATTAATACTACTATTATTACTGCTAGTACTATTAATAATACTACTATTATTACTCCTACTTATTACGATCTTATTAGTGTGTGGTCAGTCCTTTCAAGAATATGTGTCGTTTCACGACTTCAAATAATTCTTTATGCTAAGAGTGTTGTGAATGCAGTTAATATGGGATGTCAGCCCTATTTTTGACTTACTTCTTGACACTATAGCACTTTGTGCATATCACACCCTTTCCGATAAATTGGCCTTAGTATATGCTAAACTTCGTATGTGAAAATATATTGAAGTAATTGTTAATTTCTTCAAATGTCCTACAGTTTGTGGATCCGCGTCTTGGGTTGGATTCAGTTCCAGTGGATGCCAGGGCCTATTCTGAATATTTGGAAGATCTCTGCTCAAAGTATTGCCTACTAAATACAAACTGTTGTCCAGTGGTAGGTATCTTCGAGTCACTATGTACTGTTGAATATTTCTTACTGGTAACTAAACAAGCTAACCAGTAGGTTCTTTTATAAAATACTCGTTTTGACGAATGTGTTCGCAGTTTAAAATTTAGATGGTGAAGTGGCAGCCAACACCGACAAGTGGCAAAGGAGAGTTCAAAAGATGTGCCTTGATATCTTTCCATAAAACCATATTTTTTTGGCGCTGGTTCTATTATGTCCAATGTGTTATTAAATTATTCTTGGTATTTCATTAAAAGGGTTTCCCCATAGCGTATTAAAACGTATATACATATTTTCCTTAATAACCTAATTAAAGTATAGCATCTTTCTGCAGATACTACTTGGACAAAAGTATGGGGCACCCCTCTTGCCTCTGCGAATACCAAATGACATTTTCTCGACCTTGAGGAAGCGATGGACTCAACCAAAAGGGGACAATTTTCTAAATATGTTCAAGGATACCATCTTCCTGGACGATTGGTACATGCCATGTCTTGAGGAAGAATCCGACACAGAATGGTTACTACGTTCACACAGTATTTTTCTAAAGGTCAGTCATAATTTTTGGTGAAAGAACTCAGTATCTTGTAAATAAGTTTGCAAACTACGAACGCTACTGTGTTAATATTCAGCCATTAGTCTAATATCCCGAGATAGCGAGATGAGGAAATGTCAGCCCTAGCCGTACAGCGCTGCCTCATGTGGGTTTTATAGAAGAGGCATAGATTACAGGGATGCCGTCGGCTGCCTTCCTTCCAAAATAAAACCATTTTTTCCTATTTCGTTCAAAGGTTTATTTTCCCCCTCTAGTTGGAAGCCTGATTTTCATTTACATAACAGGAGATGTCTAACCGGTCAGCTGGTGGAACCAATAAGTACATTCAGCGTGAGAAAATCTTCCGGCGTATATTGTATCACCTATTCTCTCTCTGTGAAAAAGAGGAACTTATTGAAGCCGGATCAACAGCGAAATATATGAAATTTGGTAAACGAAGTATTAGTTTGTGCCTCGTATGTTAACTGTTTTTTTTTTCTATACCAGTTGATAAGGAAGCAGGGTCGGTAAAGTCCCTCTCTTGTCATAACAGATAGGCTGTGATTTGTTCCTCTGCCACGTTCGGTCCTGTTAAAATGTTAGCATGTCTCGACACTAGATTACGCGCAGAGCTTTAGGCTGCTAAAAAAAAACCGACTCTTTAGAACACAGAAAAGCCTGTAATAGGTTTGTGAACAAAATTGCTGTGCACCGGTTCGCTCCGAACGTAAAAAAGCCTCTGAAATAAAAATTTCCTATCAATTCCATGTACTTTGCACGTCTTTTATTTATTCCTTGTGAGCTCCGGTTATAACTTCGCCGGCCGTGGGTGCCACATAATGGGGCACTAAAAGCAGCGCAACTGATAGCACATTTAAATAAGGATGAGTCCAGCTAAAATTTCATTAAAATATACTAGTTTATGGGTAAATGCAAGAGCCAATTGTTTTGGCAGACTAGGAGGAAGTAAGTAGTGCTTGTTCACGAGCAGACTGGGGAACTCGTTTAATTTTTAATCATCTTGTTGCCAAACCACAAGTAAAGCAAACAAACCTGATCTACCCGCTGCTCCATACAATGGAAACTAGAAGAAGTTGGTGCCGACGACAGCTTCTTCTGCACCGGACCTTCGAAGATAAGGGGCAGGACTATGGCGCACCCGACATTAGATTGACCGTCAGCGTTGACGAGGGCCACCGTGTGCTCCACAGAACGGCGGCGCATAGACGGTGGCTTGAACGTGAATGAGATTATATTGAGAGTAGACTTGTGCTGCGACTACCGTACTCCTTCCTCCCTCCCCACCTGAGTCCGGTGTCGTGACCAAGTCCAGAAGACCGGAGGCGGGAGAGGGTGCAGGCGGCTGGTGCGGCCGGAGACGTCCCTAGGCGTATCACCACACCTGGCTCGGATCACACGGAGTGGGAGTGCCATAAAGGCTACATTACTAAGGAGTCATTGCAGCCTGACTCTCAGTCAACCAGTCACCCTCTTCACAGAAACACATACCAGGATGACTGTCTGGTTCTTGGTATCCCGTCAGTTGGAGCACCATCTGCTATTAAGAATGGTTTTGTGAGACACCTGTCCTCCTCCCGCAGGGAACGAACGATCGTCAGGAAAGAGGAGTGATGGGAAAACATCATTAGTAGCTGTGTTTGTTCTGCTGAAGGTTGGCAAATTAATTGCACTTGTTGACTTCAATACCCTACTAGCTGAGATGGCACGTGAGCTACACGGCACCATGGCATCGAGAGCTGCACTGGCCGAAGACAACAAGGATGCACTCTCATTCCAATCGGTATGATCAACGGGATGTGCCGCATACAGATGCAAGTGATGAAGGCGAAGACGTACACGAATAAAGGTAGTAAATGGATAAAAAAACAGATCATTCAGATTAAGTCTTTGCAGGACTGGTTCGATATCCACCATGCAGCAATACATTCACTGTGTTCGTAGAAAAACAAACTACAACAGGATAATTTTATTTTAAATCGGTAAGACAAACAGCCCGTGGCTCAATTATTAGACTATTGAACTTCTGATCAACAATTCATGGGCTTGAGTATCGGTGGTGCACCATCTTGGGCTGGGTATGACTGGCTGCTGACGGATAATGAGTTAGAAATAACCATTCCCGTCTCTTGCGACTTTGTTGGTTATGTTATTCCGCCTATCCGCTGTTCGGCTGCTGGCGGGGCTCTAGAGTTTGCCCCAGGACAGATGGGGACGAGTAAGTTCCGTTAGCGATCGGTAAGCTTTCATCAACGAACACGCTACTTTATTGACAGTGCTCACACTAATAAAGCCGTTTCTTACGATGTTGAAACCAAGTTTAACAAAGGCTCGTGGAGCTGCCAAATAATCGGTGAAATTGCGAGGAAGATTAAGAGCCTCCTGGCAACCATCATGGGGATCTAGGACTCGCGATTCATTGAAATGGTGTCACTGCCCACTCAAAGGGAGCAACGATCATTAAGAGGGAATCACAGATTTTGCTGCACTAAGCCAAAGCGTGCAGAGAAATCCCCGGTTGAAGATTCCTTAATGTCGTGGGGCAGACTCCACGAAACTGAAATCGATGCAGACCTCGACTGTCCGCTCTCGCTGTAAGGAACCAGTGAAGAGGTGCAACAAGGGCGTGGCAGGAGAAAACTGGGTGCCAATTTAGTTCCATATGCGAGAGGGGGACTGCAAATTCACCAATAAGCTCTACTCACTCTTTTTGTGGCTATGGAAACGCAGTCATCGGCAAAAATCACCAGGAAATCTAATTTCTCAGAATTGCTGACAGAGATATCACCTGTACACACACCTGGACACAGCCAACCAGCATGCATTCTTCAAATCATGCTGAAGGTGCGATGGTCTTAGAGACCCACGCAGCTGCGGAGATGAGGGCTTCCAGCACTCGGTATTCGCAAATGACTGCGCTCAACACTGCTACGGAGAGGGGCACGCGCTGGTGTTAAGTTCACTTCGTTATGCATCAATCAGCGTCAAATAGTGACTGCAACGAACCCGTCACCGAGAACAGTGAAACTCGCTTCGCATCTGCAAAAAATTTGGCATACTTGGAGAATAACATTTTAGTGAAAAATCAAGATTGAGGATAAAAGCAACCAATGCATCTGCCAAGTCAGTCAGGCTTTTTCTTGGCTGTGGCACTCACCTTGGAACTGCAGAAACATCCTAATTAGCCTGGAAGTAAAATACGGTGTTGTCGTTCTGACTAAGCTCTTTTGCGGCACGGAAACGGAACGAAAACTACGCACGAACAGGCAACTTCCTATACCTTAGTTATCTCCACAGAATTTATAATGTGAAGCGGGAGGTGCGGATCCCGGAAAGGGAAGTCTTTGGAAGAAGGAGCTCGATCCGCGTCTAAGTTATTTCCAGGCAGGTGCGATTGAAAGTCATAAGCAATCAACGTTGCCAACACATCAGCCTTGTCAAATTATATACAAGCTTAGTATTGCAGGGCATCTCCGGAGCAATTGCAGGACAACATGAATACCCGACCTTTCACAGGACAAAAGGTCGCTACTGAAAGCACACCTCCAACCTGTCGTCATTGCGACATTGCGTTGTAATCTGGGTATGCGTTGGTTAGACAGGTTTGCATAAGTAAAGTCGAAGAAGGCTGTCTGTTAGCCGGAATAATGGTCTTATTCGTCTGAGCTATCGAACGCTTCCTGGAGTCCATTGTCAGAGATAAAATGGCGACAAAAACCAGCAACAGTTACAGGGAGCAGGGGCCAATCAGATACCAGTGACGCCAGTCCGGAATTGACTGCGCAGGGCCTTGTATGGCGGCGCAAGATCGATAAATCGATCGATTGAGTTCTCATCAGAGGCTCAGGCTTCAATCAATTCTCGGCTTGCCTTGTTTCTGGCGTGGGCGATTATCTTCATGGCTGCGAAGTGAAAACTCGTGACTCGTTTTGCAGATGTGGGCAGCCACTTGTGATAAGCCGTCAACCCATCTCAGAGCCCGTAAGAGCAATAAGAACACCGCCAGGGCACAAAGGACACCCACAGTCAAGAATGTATGCACACTGCCAAAGCGTCCATATTTCATGCGCACATTATAGCAATGTGAAAATGGATTTAGCCACTTACGAACCCACCATAGCGTGATTAAGAGCCGGTTTCAGGAGTTCTCATCGATGCCTGCTATGAACGTCCTTCAGTCATCTCATTGGCCTATTTGGTCATCAGCGTATAAAAAATGACATTTAGTAAAATGAATCAGGTGGTCTCTCTCTTCTATCACACCCTGCATATGCGTGCCAAAAAAGTAATTAGAGGATGTACATCGACCTATCCGGTCGCTTGCATGGACGTGTCACCTAAAATTAAACATCATACATAACTCATAGAACACTTATGTGAAGTAATTTGTCAACGTTTGTATACTGGCTGAAGCGTTATATGTTAAAATTTTGAAATATTAATTACGCGCATCTTGATGAGCACTCATCATTTGAAGTGGAGGACTAACGCACGTGCAGCAAGCACAGGAGAAGGCTTTCACACAATGTCGGCCCCTGCTCCCGATTTCGTCGCCATTCTCCAGACAGGCCACAGGAAACGGACATTGAGCAGTTTGCAAATTTGACGCTTGATAGAAGGATTGGGTATTCTTTTAAAATGGTGATCCAGCTGCAATGATTCCCGCATACTGTGTCTTTCATCGTACACATTACCTCCATGAAATCGGCGCGCTTTTGAGGCGCACTAAGGACGGCTAAGTAATGTCATGTCCGTCAGCAGGCACGATCTCCTTCTCAGTCATTCTAACCCGAACAAGCTCTGAGATAAATGGGAGGGAAAAGAGTGAGAGAGAGAGAGAGAGAGAGAGGGTTGATCTACTTTGGATCTAGTGCTTCATTCCTAGAATCGGCTATTCGTAGAATCAGCAATGTGTGCCTTGCACTTATCACAGCGAGTCATCAACCATGGCACGGGAGACCGTTGATTGGCAGAGTGACTAGGTCCTAATCAACACTGAGGATGTGGTTAACGTATGACTCTAATTATACTCCTGCGTTACGTGGAACCCGGAACCCCCGGCATGAAGATTGGTAAGTGCGGATATAGGAACTTGGTCATGAACCGCATGCGTAGATGGACTACTAAACTTTATTAACCCCTGCGCTGGCGCCTAATTCCATTCATCTTGACTTTATTTTGTTGCCAAAGCACGGTGAGAGTGGGAGGAAATTGAGGTGGTCCCCTCGACATCCACTTCATGGGGCCATAATGAACATTACCAATCGCGTCCAGGTCGATTTGACCTCTTATAACTTTATTCAGTCGCAAAATTGATATACACTTCTGTTGAGGTGACGAGGATTTATCGAAAACCTAGGCTTATGTGGTCTCAGAGATTCCCTAACTACTTACACACTTTCAATAACAAAGCGTAAAGACCTGACAGCGAGAAATTGCAAATGTACCTCTACCGAGACTGTGTTTTTCAATCATCAGTAGATCTTTTCACAGAGATGAGAAAATAAATACAATCCTTTCCTTCAAAACTATCTTAACCCAGGGTTATTTTGAATCCACATTTTGTTACGCGTAGCTACGTAGCGGCTGCAAGATTTTCAGTGTTAACGCCCTCACGATTCATTGCACACACATAAGTTTGAAAGTTGATATTTTTCGCCATTAAGAAGCTAACCTCCTGTCAGAAACGAGATAACTCACCTGAATTGCTCTACAGCCTGCTTGGAATTTGCTGCTAATAGACTGACAACGGTAGCTGGTTATTCGGTGCGGTTACCGGCAGTATGGTTTGAAGATGATTTTCGCCAACTTGCTACTCGCTGCAGATGTTTTCCAATACAGTAGAGATTGCTTGTATGTCCCACGCGGCAGTATATGGGAGCAGAAACACCTCGTAGAGGAAATTAAGACCGAAATTAATGGGGTTTAGTCTAAGATTAGGTTTAGTATTAAGGTAAAGTGTATGTTAGGGTCAAAGGATATGGTTAGCACGGGATTTAGAAGAAGTAGATGTGATTGCTGGGGCAAGAGCTTTATTCGCCGGACGTTTCGGGTTCCAACGGGATTATTTACTCTCTCTAAAAAGTTAGCGCAACCTCACTTGTATTAAGTGACCTGGGTGTGTTTCTACTTTCCTATTCTGCCGGAGGTTGGGGCATATAAGTAAGTCTGAGCTCATGTTGAATTATTTCGTCCTTGCACGCCGTCTACCCACTAAAACCGAGGTTCAGCTGCCAAAAATATAATGCTTGCACGAGAGTCAAAAGCATTCCGTTGAGAGATGTGAATTAGGTCTAGACTTCTAAGTGAAACGACCTTTAACAACTTTGTGGTATGTAAATTTGTAATGAGCAATAAAGTACTACTGTACTGATCATGCTGGAACAAGAACAATTTCGCAACATTGACATTTAAGTTTGCCTTTGTTTTTCGGAGTAAAATTGGTGTGCTCAGTTTAGTTGGCAATTTTTGAAATATGAGGTCAGCATATGTTCGCGAAAAGTGTGATCTCCTGGAGGGTACGATAAAAACCCTGAGAAAT
Source organism: Schistocephalus solidus (assembly GCA_017591395.1). NCBI lineage: Eukaryota > Metazoa > Platyhelminthes > Cestoda > Diphyllobothriidea > Diphyllobothriidae > Schistocephalus > Schistocephalus solidus. The sequence continues at coordinate 65,218 of WEDG01006452.1, forward strand.
ATTATTGGTTTCAGGTGCATTAGGGTGTCATTAGGTTATTAATTAGAGTTATTAAGCATGTTTTGTTCGGTCTTAGACCTCAGCAAAGTTTGACTGATAACCAAGCTACCATAAATTACTCCGCCATCTTCCTTTATTTTTTTGTAGCCAAATCTACTAGCTTTTAAATCACTTGCGTGAGTATGTTTTTACCCTTGCACTTACACAAACAGAGACACGTGTCGTATTGGTCAGCAATCAGTTTGGCTGTCATTATTGGTTATTAAACAGTTGTAATCCAAACTCTTGTTGCCTTTTCCATTTTCCCTTTTCTGAACGAAGAGCTTCAGAGTTGCGTCAAACGGGTTTGCAGCCCAAAAGTGGACACCACGGGGGCTAATGTGACCACCCCGACCATAGAACACCATCTTCAACCTATTCTAGTTCAACGACAGTTCTCTGACATTGGAAATCATGTGGCTGAGTACCCGGGTCCTGAGACCTGCCTTGACTACATACCGACCCAGGACGGAAGGCAGCCCGAGCTGGATACTGACCTCTGGCAGCTACTAGAGAAACTGACAACAGAACTCACGCTGGCCGCGAGAGACGGGGTTTCGTTCTCAGCCTTCTTTTCTTATAAGACGCTCTGGCGCCAGCCCATTGGGATTGACCGGGAAGTAAGTAAAAAAATTACGAAGAAGCAAGTAAATTCTTTGTTAGAATGAAAGAATGCAGAAAGTAACAGCTCATAATACAGTCCAGTTAACATCAAACCAGATTGAAACCGACAAGACAACGAGCTCGTGGCGCAGTGGGTAGAGTGTAAGATTTCTGCCCGACAGGTCACGAGTTCGAGCCTCGGGCGCCGCAGCGCCCGGGGTTGGGTATGGCTGGCTGATGACGACTAATAAGCCAGAAATGGCCATTCCAGTCTCCCTTTTCTTTGTCAGTTATATCATTCTGCATATATATATATATATATATATATGATTTGAAGGAGCTCTATACAATTCGAAACTGCACCACGAAGGGCAGGGATTTATAAACGCCCGAGCTATGTGAGATAAACGTCCGAGTGTCTATAATTTAACCACCAAATCCTAATTCACCTTACGTTTATACATACACGCATGTAATTTCGGTCACTTTTAATTGCAGGACATGGAGCTAAATTTTCTGGATATTACTTTTTTAGGTTCAAATCCGAACTTTAAATGAACAGTGGAGTCGAAGACAATAAACTGCTATGAAATAGTCACGTGGTGTCCTTTCTACAAGTAGATCCATTTCCCCTTAGTTGATGAACCATCAACGATCGGTTACAGAACTTGCTCGTCCTGTTCCGCCTCTAGGGTTCACTCCCGAGCCCCGCCAGCAGCCGCATCTCGGCTATTAGTGTAGGCAGATGAACATTGCCGACAAAGACAAGGGAGACTAGTTCAATTCAGTTCTTTTTTTAATGGAAAGGTAGGCGACCACCTTTGAACTCCCTATTTGTTACAAAGTGGCTAAGAAAAAGCATCGGTACATCGGAAAATTTCTGAAGTAGTTTAAATAATTGCATGTAGGTTGGCGTGTAGATGTGTTACCGCAAATAGTATAAATTTCGTATGACAATGGCGTTTTTTATACTCGCGTCATACATGTTAGAGTAAAGTCCCCACAAGTTTTTTTTCTGACATTTATGTTGATGCATGGTGTAGCTGCCTGGGGTCCGGATACTCCATGTGTCCGCGAGCGTTCTCTTTGCAGTTTCTGGTATATCACGCAGCAACAAAATACCGTAGCACACATGTCTGCATTTTAAGTCTGTATTAAGCAGTAAATTATCCGTTGCTCATATATTAATAGAAGAAGAGGCGTTTACAGAGAAAGGTTTATTAGATGTCTGACGTTTGGGGTAGTCGTTTCTCCTACGCATCTTTAGGAACTGGAAATTCCTGCTCAGAGCTTCTCTTATATGCCGATCTTTGCTTTGTGTACAGACCGCCGAGACCGGCTGTCAGGCTGCGTCATTCTAGCATCGTTGCTGCCGCCACATGTGCCGCCTGCATTACACTAGGGCTTGTTTCGACTTCGCCATAGTTGTCGCGCAGATAATTGGTGGTCCGAATTGTTCCATGCCGTTTGTTCGATCGTAACTGACAGGACAACGAACCCATAGGGCAGAGCTTAGAGAGTTCTATTTCCACCTTATAGGTCGTGGGTTCGAGCCTCAGGTGTTTCAACACATGGGGTTTGGTATGGCTGGTTGATAACGACTAATAAGCCTGAAATGGCTATTCCAGTCTCCCTTGTTTTTCTCGAGATTGGGAATAGCTTGATAATACTTTTTTGGGTTTATTCTGTCTCCGACAGTTCGGCCGTAGATTTTGACAATGTTTGCCGTATGTTATGCAGCAGGCTGGTGCAGGGACCGTGACTTGCGCTGCATTATGGTGAGAGTAGACTTTCAATGCATCTAACTCACTCTCGGTTCCACTCCTCCATCTGGGCTCCATGTCCTAACCCTGACCAGAAACAAAAACATAAGCATGCACACGGTGCAGATGAGCCATTTATCTTCCTCGCCGGCTAAGTGTGTACTTTGTTCCCGTTTTTCTGCCAGTTTCATGAAGACTACCTTCACCGACTCTGCTCTGACCTCACTGAGGCCTGTCAGAATGCAATAGACGCCAGGGTTAAAGCCAAACTCGACTTGTTCCTGCCAGCACAGATTCCTGACGCCTCATTCTCCAGCACAATGGACCCCACCTTGATAAATACCATAGCCTGGACGGAGGCTTGGAATTCCCTCAAGACGGCAAACTTCCTTGCTGGTTACGGTGTTCTACACCCAACAGCCGTGGAGACTGTGAGTTGCCATCTTGATGACGATGGACCAAGCCCGGAAGTGCCCTTTCTGATCATCCACGACCTCCGTACAGAGGAATTTAAAGGTGCGAAGGGTCTGAGGCCGGTTGATCCTGTTGCCTACGGTGTTGCTGCCGAGGTTGTCTGTAAGGTGCGCTTACCTTCTTTAAATATATTTTGCCAATAAGGGAAAAAGCACATCAGTATTGGTCTTTTTATGAGAGTAAATTATCAACCTATACTGACAAAAGTCTCAGTTCAGGCAGTCAGCAAGCCTACAGGATAAGTGTGAATGTTCCGGCTAACACAGAAATAATTAGGCGAAACTAGATATGAACGCTGTAAACTACCGTTGGTGGCTGGTATTATTTTGGCCTGGCCAAGTTATTCTCTGCATTTGGCCTCTAATTTCCGTCTAATTGGGGTGTGAAGGTCTCCTGCTGCATTGGCGCCCCTTTCTAGAATGTTATAAAATTTCCGTGCGTCTCGATGATTGCCCGTCCAACAACTCGCCTTGATGGAGGCCCTTGACGCAATGACAAGTGAGGAAGAAGGGTAGTGTTCGAGTAGCCTATGTAATTATCAAAAGAGGCTTACGATTATTCAAGCTCGCACTGACGTTGGACCAATCAGATGGTGCCCCTGAGTGGTTAATATATGGACTGAACTTCGGACACATCCGGTTGGGTATGTAGAACGCCTCACCTGTCGGACGCTGGCACGGTATCAACACGCACATGACGGTGTGCGAGAGAGTCGGTAAGGACGACTCCTCCTAACGTTGTGATGTAGGCTTCCCGCCAGGTTTTCAAAAGTGTCCAATCCCAGCGACAGCTGGCTGACACGCTGCTGGTACATTATGAAAAGCACCCGAGAGAGAGAGAGAGTTCGACTCTGGGTAATTCATGCCTATGAGAATTTGATGCATTCCCAATAAAACAAAGCTGACATGCTTGAATCTATCCGGAAGCGCTAAAATGCGTGGCTTGGAAGGCTATCAACTGACTGAGTAACTATACGCTCACGGGACACCAATTGAGGCTTTACGGCTCCTTTCAGGTGTTGCCTCTGTACCGCTACCACTGAAGTGGCCCCGAGCTGTCCCCTGTGAAAACCCGGCACGTTGTATGGGAACCAGGTTATGCGAGATGCACATAGACGAATAACTTGACTTTGTCAGCCACTGCGCCCAATCCCGCCTCCGGCACTAATGACTCGGTCTTGCCAACGGGCCCAGGTGGGTGAGGAGAGAGTAGGGCATCATGATTCGCAATTGTCCAGCTGTCACGGGATAAACGAGCAATGTTTTGACCCTTGAGATACACGCCTAACCTTTCCCTCTCCCATCTCCGGTCTTCTTGACACTGTCTTGACACCGGGCCCAGATGGGATTTGGAACAGGCAGTGAGGTAGATGCTGTGCAAGTCTACTCTCAGTATAATCCAGCTCCAGTCGCAGTCCCTAAACCACCCTACTCTGGAGCGAACGGTGGACATCGTCAAAATACGACGACAAAACTGTCGAGCTACGCGTTCACGTTACGTCAGCGCACGCCATTCTCGCGTGACTGAAGAGCGTCCGATTTCAACTGCCATGACATTGGTGATCTAGCACAGGAATGATGACGTTTTGTGCTAATCTGCCTTGACTTAAACATAAAGCATACAGCTTTGGTTGGAGGTGTCAGTAGGTGGCCTTGACCAATAAAACAGGAGCGGCTAGTCCAGTGCCCAGCTTTGTACCGGCAATAATTTTCAATTTGTGGATTTATTTAAACTGAATAGGAAATGGGAATCAAATGAACACTTGAACTTGAACCGTCTTCAGATAGTTTAACCTCATCGATTAAGACTAGGTGCACCTTGTGTCCCACAAGATGGTGGGCGCAGGTACGCTGATCTGCAAGTGAATCATTTTATAGTGATCGTGGATTTTCCCAGCATCTACTGCAAGCTCGCATCATTCATCAACCTGAGCCCGGTGTCACGACAGAGACGAGCAGACCGAAGACTGGATGGGATGAATGTGGCTGAGGTGGCATGAGCCTGCACCTAGGAGTGCTAGCACGCCTATATTTGTCTTACTTGGGGTAAGTGCTTATATCCAATAACGCCTACGATGCCCTGGTCTGGCCGTAATGTTGTTCTAGCGCATTCACTGCGTGACCCGTTGTAGGAGCCCAAATCGCCTTTTATGGTCACATCTCACACACGCAGTATTTCATATTCCCATGGTCTGTAAACATATTTATGCTGATGTCCATTGAATTTATGTTACCTACCGACACAGGTAAGATACCCTTATTTGTTCTATCCTGACGGATGTGATAGAGAAGGCAAAGCAGATTTCTGGAGAAACTGCTTTATTCTAGACCTGCAGAAAACAGCTGATCACTAACTCCTAATTTCACTTATTTGTTTGAGTTCTGGGCGTTCTCGAACGTTTCGGCCCATGACGGGACAATCGCGAAAAACGTTCTGGAACCGTCTGGCCTACGACGTGCCTCACGTTGATTGGTCGCTTCTCGTGGTGGCATCCGCTCGCGGAAACTTCTCGAAAATTTGGGCCGCACGCGTGCACCAAGGCTTCACGCGCTCTCGGTGCCACGGCACACACTAGTCGGCGGCCTGGTTTCCCACGTGTCTCGGCGTGCGTCGTCACGTGCTCTTTTCGCCGTGGCCGCGACTCAATTGCGGTTCCAGTCTCTGCACCAGTATTGATGACTAAACACCCATAAATTATACCCGACTACTTCTTTCATTGGTATGCCCAAATAAATGGAGGCACAACCCCACTTAATGCTCATTTACGAGCCACGGATATTCGACCGCCACTTACGCATAGTCCGGCTGTATTCCCAAAGGTCAAAAACTCAGCGTAATACCAGTTAGAGCTGTCATAACTCTCAACGGTGTCCTTGGCCACTAACTGTTAACTGAGTTTAAACTGGCCTGTTATTCGGATAATTCATCGCATGGCTAATGAACCGCAAATCATCCTCGTGTAGACTCGCTTTTAATACAGACAGGAATAAATCAAAAGACCTCAAGACATTTTATACATGCAACAATTCCCGTAGCATTCCTCGAGCAAATAACTTTATTCGAAGACTCACAGATGGCCATGAAAAATCGGATAATGGTCCATAGACACCTACTTACTGACACCCGTGAAGTAAAATTTTTCGAGGTAACTAACCCATGCATTTTATTAGTTTTCATCTCTTTCATCCCATCTTCTCAGTTGACACATTTGCAACCCGGGATCCTTCTTGTCGCCCGATTTCTGAACCGTCAAGTCAGTCTCCAAAGCCTTCTGGAAAACATCCGCTTGCAAGTCGGTGTTGCTCTTCAAACAAAACTACCCCCTGAGACCACCCTACCCAGCCTTCTGCATAGTATAAGCCAACATCTGCCAGAAAACTGCCGCCGCTGTGTCATTGTACTGGCAGGCATTGAGAATATCTGCGTTGACGAGGGTGCCTCCAGCGTCAGTCTAGGGCGCGCTCACGTACCCCAGTACCTTTCTCCACGCCTCAAACTCCTGCTCACTCTGACGCTGTGTGAAAGGCGGCGGGAACCGAGCCTACCCCTGTGCCAGCATCTGTATCTCCCCTCGCTGCGCGAAGCGGACCTGCTACGACTGGTGGTAGGGCGGGGCCCCCAGCCCCTAGCTGGAAAGCAGCGGGACCTGGCCAAACGAAGTCTCATACCCCTGGCAGCTACAAGTGACCTGCCCCAGGCTCTGGCGCTGGCTCGCCAGCTGGCTGACAACTTCACGCTCACCGAGGCAGCGAGCAGTGAGGTGAATGGGAGCTCGAGTCTGCATGACGCTCTCCGTCTCGGACAATACGTGGACTTGGGGGTGGAGGGGGAACTGACAACTCTGACCACCCAGCGTCTCCTCCAATTCGCCAGTCACCCCGACTCCCTTGGCCTGCATTCCAACGAGCTCATTGATCTCTTTACGGGGCTCATTGCTATAGCTGTTCGCGACGGTGTCCAACCGGTGTTTGGCGTTAACTGGCCGGCAAAAAAGCCAGCGCCAAACTTGGGCCGCATCTACTTCACCCTCTACGGTCTCGCTTACCTGCGCTTGAGCAGCCGATACAGTGAGCCGACAACCAGGGCTGTGGATGGACAAATTGTATATATGCCAGCAACCTCAGCAGTAGCAACTGTGCCGGTTAGTTGTAGTAGCAGTGGAGGTAAAAACACTGATGACAGGGACTTGTATGCTCTCCAGTTGGCCTACGTCGACAAGTTGACTCAGGAGCACTTGCGGCAGCCAACGGAGTGTCAACGGGTGGATTTTCGACACTTGCTACAACTGCATCGATGTACACTTAAGCTGGGTTTATTTGAGAGGCTTGGTATGCGATACCTTTTCAACTTAGCCTGGATCAGACGTGTATGTATGGAGTGCACGCTGGAGGGAGTACTACGACTCTACGACTCCTTCATCTCCCTCACAGCCTGCCCAGGTTCCACGTCGAGAGGAGAGCTGGCGCAGATTCAAATGCAAGCAAGCTTGGTGCGTGAAGTGCTAGCGGCCAGAACCTGTCTGCAAGTACGGCGGACACAGAGTCTTGCTATAGAGATGCTGGGACGCTTGCTGGCAGTGTTTAATCCCGCTGACAACAATTTGCGCTTCCTGACTCAACTCATCTTTCGTTGCTCAGCACTCTGCACTCGGAAGTTGGGACTTCTTCCACGGATGCCATTTCCACACGGTGCCGGAGACCCCTTGCTGGCCTGTCTTCAAATGCCGTCAGGTGGTCTGAACAATTGGGCTCTGGTGGAGAGACTGCTGCTGATGAAAATGGGGGACAGTTCACTGGCCTACCAGTTGGATCTAGATCATGCGGGTAAACTAGTCGAAATTGAACTCAGTGCCGGAAGCCTCTATGTTAGTCAGAAACATGGCATTGTATTAGATGAGCTTGGGCGTAGTGCAATCAACGTCTACGGACTCTGTAGGAACAGTAACCCGCCTCAACTAACCTATCAATATACTATTAATCCACACAAAAGCCTCAACGATAACATAATTGGCGATGAGAGCCGCGCAGGTGTCTGTACTGTACTCTGCCTCGATGTTATGTGTGAGTTTCTGGGGATAGTACTTTCAGCATCGACTCAAATGAAGCTCACTGGTAGCACACTGCAAAATGAGATTGAGAACGCTAATCTCTCCCCTTTGACGCATAACATCGTCGCAGTCTATCACCTGCCTGAAGGTGAACTCCTTTTTTGCCACCTGTCCCCGAAATCAGGCAACGTTTGTTAAGATTTATCCCAACTCTGTGGACCCCTGGAATCCCATCATCTTCACTAACAGTGGAGAAAAATTAGCCATCTTTTCGGCTAATGCGAACACGCAGTTAGCGGAACTTGATCTACAGACAAGACCAATAAAGATGCTCTTCTGTCGGCAAAACAGCACAGCTTTTCTTTTGACAGAGGAGTCCCGAAAATTGATCTTTTTGCGCTTAAAAGAGGATGGGACAGTGAAGTCGTCGTTTCGTGTCAGTTTTCAGAAAGTCATGCACGAGGACGTCATCATTGACGTTGTGCTAACTTCAAACGGCCAACTTCTTCTTATACAAGCTCTGAAACATTTGGTAGTCTACGAAGTGGATAGTGACGATATTGTCTTTCTGATAAACATCTTCGAAAGTCTTCGACAGGCTTGTATTCCCGAGTGCTATTTCGATAAACGCAGCATCTCTGATGCTTTGCTGGCATACGACGACAACCTGGTTGTAGCTGCCATATATAATCTCGTCCTTGTGTGGAGTATGGAAAGCGAAATACTCGTCTGCATTCTCAAGGCCGAACCCGCCCCTCTCAATAGGCTGACGATTAGTCTGGGGGAAAATGGTTGCTGCAACCTGATTGGCTACTGTGAAGCCAATAGGAGACTCTACATCTGGGACTTGGAAACTGCGCTTAAATTCTCAGATTTACCCCAGGCTGAAAGCGAGGACGATGGTGGCGGTCCTCGACTCAGCTATCCGGATCTCATGGCGGGACCAATTAAGGAAGCAGTTCAGGTTGACACCAGCACTATTGTACTTGTTTGTCAAGACTCCGAGACTGTGTACCTTGTGGACGGCGATAGCTGCGAAATTGTTGACTGGATTGATGCCGAGGAGCCCGTTGAAGCACTATTAACCTCCCCGGCCTGCCCAACTGTAATTGCACTGGCGACAGCAAGTAAGAAGACACCAACAGAAAAAAGATGGAGACTATTTGATCTCAATACTAAAAAGGTGCTTTACGAAACAGGCATGGGAGAACGGTTGCTGATGAGTGGGGAAGGGTTCATACAAGTTGTTGAAAAGTTAAGCCCGGAAAGCGGCGTTGAATTTAAAAAAATTCGTCTTGTTACCGAAACTAGGAGAGGCTTGGTGAATGTTTCCATTGAACGGATGTCATGCGGTCTGGAAGATGCTGTTAATTTAGACTTGACATTCAGTACCAAGGATGGTCAGACGGTTGTCATGCCGGTGTTTCACGATGGAAGGATGCAGTTAATAAACATGCAGGGGACGACCTGGACATGTGATCGCTCCCGTCTGGAAGCAGAACTAGCCCGAAATGAAATCCTCCTGCAGGTTGATCAGTTACTAGACTGTCAACCCTCCGTTAACAGCTGCGTTATCCTCCTCTTCAGCATCATCATCAAGTCGAAGGAGGATATCTGTGCGGCCCATTTAGACCTGAAGGAGGGTCACTTAATCGGTTTCCTGCCAAATTTGTCAAAATTACGTACGCAGGTGGGAGAGAGGTATGACGGTCAACTGGCTATTGCTAGAAACCTCTGTTTCCTCTACAACCGCCAACAGCGATCGATGTATTCAGTGGATGAGAACAGCAATTTCAAGCGCCTGAACTTGCCCTGGACTGCGGACCTGCCGGCGTTCGACTTCGTAGGCTTTTGTGAGGCCGGTCAGGCGGCAGTCTTCTATTCTGGCAGCCTGCTTCTGCTAGCAGATCTCAGGGAAGGCGGACGGGAAAGTGCGTGTCGACTGCGGTGGTGATGGCATCGTTTTCGTCAGCCTGCGGGCACAAAACATTCTGGTCGGGTGCCGCAACGGTGCTCTCTTCTCCTTTGCCCTCACCCTTTCGGCCACTGGGGAGCATAAGCTGATGGAAACCAAACCGAGCAGACGTAGGTCCTCCAGGGCCGCGATGGTCGAACCGCTGGACATAAAATACAGTCAAGATCGTAGACGTAGTAGTCTGGAGGAACTTCGTATAGAGACTTAGAGGCAAAGCCTTGACCTCTTGCGCAAATGGTTGCATGTACTGCATAACCTGACATTACTACTATGTGTGGCCTTTTTTATTTTGACTTTCGAACAACACAGTGGGGCAATGGAGACTGGAGAAAGGATATAGTCCCTTTTTCTCTGCTAAGTACTACCATCGCTGTACCTGAAACCAATGGCGAACCGTAACCAGTATGACTTTCAAACCTGCTTCCAAATCGAAAGAGGAGACGTCAGTAGATAGAGCATTGTATTCTGTTCATAGAGTTTCAGATGACAGGTTTGAGTGAGTTGGTAGCCGGACCGGTTCGCGAAAGTGACAGTGACGTCAGAGCATCTTGCGATGGGGCATGCTAGCAGTGGCTGCGAGGTTCACCATTGGTACGCGTGAGAGTAGCAGTGGTTTAGTTGGCACCCGTTATAGGGCCCATACACTCCTCCTATATACAGACGGACAACAGCTAAAATTGGCGAATGGTCGTAAATTTTCTTCTTCTGAGAATTAACAGTCTAACTTAATAGACAGATATGCGGGAGTAATTTCTCCTTAAGGGTTTCCTGCAACACCTTCAATCCTAATCCGGTTTACAAGTCAATTAGAATTTATTAGCAGAGCATAAAAGACCGGTCCGAATCCTTAATGGGTATCAACTGTCGGATCGATTACCATGCGGTGAGTAGAACCAGGATACCCATAAGTTTGAAGTATTTTTTCCCGCATATGAATTTAAAACAGGCGTATGCAGCAGCTCGGTGCGAAAGCAGTTTCAAGCAGAGAGTAGGTGTCTGTACAATGTGAATCCACGTCCACATAGCCCTTTAAAACGGGCTTCATGCAATATACATGCATAAAACGTAAATGGTGAAATGTCGATCGGGGGATTCTTGAGGAGTTCCTCAGCAAAACAGTTAAACTGGATAGACGATCCCGTGATGATTAACAAAGAAAATAAATTAAAACTTCACGTTTGGGTCCTCAATTGATTCTGGGTTGCACGGACCGCCGTAATCTGCGGTGGAACCGAACATGTTTTCTTCATTGGCATGAGTAGCCGTCGAAGCAGATGTATATTTGGAATGGGATGGCACTCACCGATCGAGTTTCGAGACATGCTCGTCCAGTTGTGCCTTCGAGCTCAATCTAAAGCCCTTGCAGGCAATCGCTTATTGACTAGTAATATATGGATCGGGTGGAGTACCGACAAAGACAAGGGCGATTGAAATGACCATTTCTGATTTATTAGCCGTCATCAGCCAGGCATACCCATCTTCAGGTGTGTAGTCTTCATTGACTTCGAAATCTCAAATGGCTAAGCTTTTAACTATGTTAAATTGATACGACTGCGGGCTCCATTAATGGATTCTCCAACGTTCTCATGAGAAGAGATGATTTCTCATGGAACTTTGTGGGTGCGTGGAACGGGCTTTACAAATGTATAATCATGACAGACATAACACAGTCCGTTGATGAACGCTCAGCGATCGTCAACGGAACTCACTCGTCCCGTTTTGCTTTGAGGCTCATTTTGAGCCCCGAAAATAGCAGCACAACGGTCCTCCGTTAAACAAAAACAGCATTATCCTAAAAAATTGCTTTTAAGGGTAACCGAGACTTTCTTCATACGAACTGCTAACGTATGTGACTGCCATTTCCCCTCGCTTTTGACATTTAGTAAAAATGCATTCATTAGATTACTTATCCATTCCAGTACGTTCACACGCGAAACAAATACTGCTGAAATACAATTACCAGTATATTTGGGTTATTTATATATTAATCAGTAATTGTTAACGGTCGAGGCAATGACAATTAATCGCAGTTGCAGTAACTTATGCTAGACTGAAATATTTAAAAATTCCTTGCAGTCTATTTCACCTGAAACATGTTCTTCCTCAATCAATTTTTTTTCTATCTTAATAATCTTCGCTGATCACGCATGCATTGCACTGTGTTAAACTCTCTTAGGCTTCTGTGCTCTAAACATCATGTTAAATTCGCACAAGGAATTTTTTGACGTCAAATCATTTTCTAACTTCACCGCATGCCCTCTTTGAACATCGCTCGTTAATGTTTGTTCAGTAAACAAGCAAACATCTCCATGAACAGGCTTGTGTTAAAATGTTTATACTTTTAAGTCATCTGCAACCAAGGCGGTCAGCCGGACTTAGGTATACGCGCAATGTTATTGATATAAACCGGTGCAGCAGTAGACCTTGAATTGTACCATACAAAGCACTGCTTTTATAGGAAGTAATAAGGAATGATCAAAGAAAACTTTGGCAGGACGTGGGAATAGAAACCCAACCCACTATCCTGGGGCCTTTGTGCTTATCTCCCGGGCGATTAGGAGTGATGTTGTTAAGTTTAAGGTTAACGTTGGTTAAGGTGTAGTTTTGGGTAAGGTGAGGCTTATATTTGGGGCAGGGTTAGGTTCGGATTTACGACCCGATACTAATAAAAGTTCCTGGAATTTTGCGCTAGGCCGCCAACATAACCGGGGTGGGTTCCTATTCTCAAGGTAGTCTAATGGGTAATCAATTTACTCTAATATTCGTTTGGGCAGGCTGAGCAATTCCATCATGTAGGTGAAAAGAGAGCGTTTTGCCCTTTTAAATGTCTCACTGAAATCTGAGAGGTGAAACAGCAACCATAATGTCAAACCCCGTGCTGGGCAACAGTAAGACGTTAAAATACTTGGTCACCACACTGACAGCGGAATAACTGGCTGAAAGCCCAGACAAGCGCATTTCGCCGATCTTGTAAGGCAAACGCGGGGATTTCGGCTCAGCTGTGATCACCCAGCGTTTCCAGCCTGCCTTGTTTGATTTCCGAGGAAATTCATGAGGTGACTTGGAGTAAATCCTTCGGGGCAATACTTCTTTGGCTTGAACAGAAAATTAATTTGAATAGTTAAGCTGACATTAATCAGCTTCTGCCGAATAACGGATCTGGGCTTTTCGTTACTACTTCTGTTATCAGTATGGTAAAAATTATATTGTTCTATACTACTGAGTGCTTTTTTGGCAGTTTATAATTATTACACGGCTTTTTCGATGTACCTGCTGGATATAAACTCAAATATTCATAGCGAATTTCAGACCGAGACTGAAAAGGATTTTTCCGGAGGATTTACTCCTAGGTTGCGCATTAAGTTCCTCGTAAATTAAATAACGCACTAGGAAGATTATCATTACACAAATGAGTAATCCAGCACTTCTTAAGTAGGATCTCAAAAAGTTTCAATATAATGGACAAAGAAGAAGTGGGACAGTGGTTTTTGTCTGTGTGAATAACCATTTCTGCCAGAGGGACTCAGTGGCAAATATCTAATAAGAAATTTCACTAAAAAAAGAGCACAAGACCACCTGTAAAATGAGAAGGGTTATATAATTAGTTTAATCATTATGGCTGATGAGCGCGGCAGTTAATGGAGTCTGTGGAAGGCCCAGAATTGTCACATTTCATTAATTTCAGTATGCCTATCTAAATCAAATAAGTAGGCGTGATATGTTAATGACAACTAATAATTGAGGAAACCGTCGATTCATTATGAAAGACTTGTCGAGGTAGGATTGTCACGTCTGATCAGAAGAGGGGGAAGGCAGTTGGATATACAAACCTTTACTGAGGCAGACAGTGTAAAGCAGCACTGTAAACAGTTTCAGCTAGCTTTCTCACCAGGCGCGTGTCAGCCGACGTGCATTTGCCCGAGACCTCATCCGGCTGCGGCCAGTCAGATAAAAGATAGGCATCGATCGGTGTGAGAGAGTCGCAACCCAGATGTTGAGGCATGGGTGTACGCCCAGCTTGTCATGCGTGTTAAGCGGACCAAAGGTGAAACGAATAAGGAGCAGCACTGACGCCCGTGGGATGGGGCAACTTCAGACTTATCACTTATAAGGAACACATGGCGACCTTTAAAGTCTTTAACACTTCAATTCCAGTTACGCTTTCAGAGACAAAGGCACCCTTTCGTAAAATTGCCTGAGAGTGAACATATATTCCCCAAGGTTTTGGAATATTGGCTTGGATGTGGAATGACTGTTGCCCATTTTAAACCATCATGCTATGCACATCCCGCTGGTTACGAAGGGACATCCCCACTACTTCTTAACCAGGCTGGCAACATACCAACTTAAGTGGTTACACGGCCTCTCTATTCCCGCCAATACCTTACTTTGCTAATTTACAATGAAAAAGATCAACAGAGTGCAAAGAATGCTAAATAATTACTTAGTTCCCTCGAGATTATTTATTGAATATCATTGGGTGACGAACGCTCTTACCTGGCATCTATCCGCAGAAAGTATCATAAAACAAGTTAACACACCAATGCCGACTTCTGGTCACTAGAGAAACGAGTGACGTAAACTTCTGTAGGATGGAAAGGTGATTGCCAACTGGCGAATCCAAAGCGGTGACCCCAGGGGAACATAGCTAGGGCCTAGTTTATAAAGCTGACGATCCGCGGTTTAGATGTTGACCAGCTAACAAATACGCTAGAGGAACTAACTCAGTAAAATCAGATGCAACATTAATGAGTTTCTGTGAGCAATTTTTTCCGGAAATATATTATAACGACTATCAGCAGTTCATGGCAAATCCATGGCCAGAAATGGGGGATTGATCCTCTAAAATAGGCCTCAAAATTGCGAAAAATATAAGAAAATGAGACCCGAAAATATAATCTGGTAGGTGGCTTGACTATAGAATACCAAATCAAAAATATTTGAACAAAAATGCTATAATTATTGATCATGCTAGAAGTAAAATCTAGATAAGAGGAAGAAGAAAGTCATCCAAACTTGGTCGATTTACTGCTTTAAGCCTAAATATATATGATTGAAACCATGGCAAACTCGAATTCAATCTGTTAAGATGACGCTCATTTGCAAATAAGCTGGGTAAAAGAAACTGTTAGACGGCCTGGTAAAAGTCCACGGAAGCTTTCGATGGTAACCTGCGAAATGAGGCATCTGCATCCCGTCTCGAAATGAGTCGAACCCAGCTCGCAAGGACAAGTTCTGATGAAAGGGCCGACTTACGCAATGGGCGGATGAAGCAAGAATAAAATGACGAACGTGAGGTTGACCAAATTATTTACGAATTCAATCTCCGCAATCACAAGGGCTAGGTCATCATGAGTCGGTGGTCGAACGAACTGGAAACCAGCGTCCGGCCATCTGAAATAGCCAACCCAACCACAGCAGGTATTCTGTCCAATAGTAGGCAATATGTAGTTATGAAATGAGTCTTAACTGCAGAGTGCACAATATTAACAGATAACCAAAATCCTGACTTGAACCTTGTTCGAGCTTTCCAGCGGAAGGATGGGTCAATTGCTATTCGAAATTCAGATACAGAAAGGAAAATTTGTCAAGACCCATAAAGGCCATTCTGATAAAGACATTACGGGCTCATATCCTTCCAAAAATAAATAAGCGTCCTGAATATGCATTCAGAAGTCATTTTTAGTCCGATTACGATCGGAAGGAAACGAGTGAGCTACAGTTGCTTTCAAGAGAACGGATAGATTTAAAGGAGCAAGAGCAAACATAACGTCCGATGGAAAGGTATGTCCAGTAAATCGGAAATTCATTTACCGCAAGTAACTGCATTAGATGCCTCACTAAGATAAATATTTTAAATCTGAGCTACAACAAATATCAGGGGTTTTGGTTGCAAGCCTACTGCAAAAACTTTCAATCGGTTTAACAAAAAAATGTGCTTGTGCTAAAATCACTCATCGTTGCATTTAGCAAACTTAGGTTAACTTATGAAGTAAGAAACAGTAGAATTTATATTGAAGCTTAATAATGCTCCTTTATGATGGATTTTACCTAGAGTGCGGGGGCATTTGGGATTTGTATATCTAAATAGATTTTCCATTGCCAACAGTAAATCTCCAAATTAATAACACGTACTTATTAAATTATATCATGCCACTCCTTAAACTGTGCGGTTTCTTCAATCCCCAAGCTTGGATGAATTCATGACGTTGGATTGCTTGGTTTGACAATGTAGATACGCCAACAGAAGTAATTGTTACTCATAAGTATCGGAAATCATATTGTGACTGAGGTGTATTGTTTACCCTCCTTCCTGATCGTTCCTTCTTCTATTACTTTTCAGAAGCTGAAATGTATTGTTGCGATTTGTCTACGGTTACAACCACAGTGTGCAAAGCCAAACTTTCATCTCGCTTAAAATATGTCAGTTATGGTAAGTAGGCACTCACTGATCGCTCACAGGAGTCACTTGTCCCGTTGTGCCTTTGGGCTCACTCTCGAAACTCGCAAGCACCAGTTAGGGATAAAGGCAGAATAACACAACCAACAGGACCAGTCTCCCTTGTCATTGTCGGTCATGTTATTCTGTCTAAATTTGCCAGTTGCATTCCTCCAGACTTTCCCAAAAGGCGGAAAATAGTTGAAAACGATTGATTTGGTGAAAAATGACTTTGTGAGTGGTATTCATGGTTATTCGATTTACCGATTGTGAAAGCCATTTCAAACTAAACAGAACGAAGCGTTTGAATTTCATCAGATCTGCAAAGGCGAAGCAAGACTAACATATGAATTGGCATTAACGTTGTGAGATAACCATCTTTTACGGGTTCTGCTTACCTAATATTACATTGATTGGTTTTGTGACACAAACCTTGTTTGTAGAAGAATTTACAAGGTTTTACTTTTTCAACGTTGTGGGCAAAAAGCAGGCGAAGGACAGACTGCATGCTTTCTGCCAAAGACGGAAATAACAGTTTCATATTTTGATACAGTGATTCATAGGGCGTATTTATGGTTTCACGTAGGTAACATGTTATCCAACTCTTTTAGAAATATACAGCAGCTACGTAGCCGGTCGTCGTCCTATAGGGTCTTCGAAAACTTTGAATATTTGTTGGTTTTAGTTTCTTTGCTGGCTCAATCGGAAAGCCTGGGACTTAATTTCATCAAAAAATGAAGTTTGAGACAGAAATGTATGAGATAAATTTTTGGTCTGCTGACGAACGTCAGTGCGATAAACATTGTCGAAAAGTCAATCATTGTGTAGGATTTCAGTGCCATTCAACGAGACACTTGTGGCATCCAGAAATTTTGCCAAATTTTGAAAACTAACAAAATAATGTTGCATAAAACTGTAACTTAAAACTCTTCCTCAGAGAGTCTTACGTTTCTACTTGCTTGAACATCACAATTACTGCCTACATTGGAAAAGGCAGGCCTGAAATTACAGTCTGAAATGAAATAGATAAAAATGGTAGGGATGCATTTTAGGAACGCTCGTATGGCGAAGAAAAGAACGCTTTTTCGTTTCATTAATTTTTCCCTACAAATATGTGCGGGTGAGGTGCATACTTACAGCGTCCCTGTTATGTATGAAAGAAATTAGTCTGTCCAACTTTTGCGTGTGAATGTGTGCAATTGGACTCTGGAAGCGTGTTTTCATGGTCTAGAACGCTTCCGCATGGAATATTATTTTCGCTGCTAAAGGGTATTGCAGAGAACAGGAACGGAGCCGGTTTTTGATTGAAAGTTGCCCTTAAGGAGAAAAGTGGGGTTGCCCCGATTGCTCGAGCAAATGCAGCTAATGATAGTATTTTTTCATAAAAAGAACTAGTTTTTTTTCCAGCACTAATGTTCAGACAGGCAGTTTTCGGTTTGACTGCTAACGTTCACTACCCTGCCAGCTGTCGTCTCAAGCTCACATTCGTAATTTGCGCTTGAAAGAGGCAGTGCTTTCCTTGGATTATTAAGCACCTGGGTTCTTGCAAAAAAATTGGAAACACTTCCGATGTTTGTAAGCCCTTTTGTGCAGCCACAGCGTTTGATCATGTGCTTTCGCATCTTGCCTCTAAACGATATCCGGTGTTTTAGATAGCTAAGCTGTAACGACCACTGGTTGGAGTGGAAGAAGGCACGTGTGAAGGCTTAAAACTAAAGAAAATATGAGCTCCCAGGGAAAAATTTCATAGTTTAATCCCTGGGCCGGTTACGAACAGCACCCAGGACACGCGTGAAGGATACTCATGGGTCGAGGGACAATGTTCCCCATAGGCGTATCAGATAATTATCGTAGCTTTCATTTTTCGTAATTCAATCCACTTACCTTTTCGTTTGCCGTATCTCTAGAAATTCCTAAATTTATCGCCCTACGTTTTATTCCACATGACAGTTCTACCACCGATTTCGACGATGTCCACCGTGTGCTCCACAGCAGGGACGTTGAATTACGCTGGATTACAGTGAGAATATACTCACTGCGTCTACCTCACATTCTGTTCCACTCTCCCACTTGAACTCGGTGTCAAAACAGAGTCAAGAAGACTGGAGACGTGGGAGGGCGGAGGACCACGCACTGTGATCTAACATAAACACTGACACTGCAATACAGGAGAGGGGCGGTTCGGATCCTAACAGAGTGAGTGCCGTAAAGACCACATTAGAGGGAGCTATTGCAGCCTAACTCTCAGTCCGACAGTCAGGCTCTCCACAAAAAACACACCTTGGACTGGTCACGTGGTCCGAGTTATCCTGTCAGTTGTCATCCTTCCAAGCCATGGCTTTTAGCACACCGTGATAGTTTCAAGCGCCTCAGATTGTTTACAGTGAGGAAAAATGTGCTGAGCCGTCGACCTCTCTTTCCCCATCCCCACAATCATACCACCGTCCGGGCCGGTCAGTTGACTGATATGAGAGTGAACGTATTGGCTGACGGGCCAACATACCCATCTACTCTCACCACAGCATGACCTGACCCCCCTTTTACGCACACACAAGGATTCCCAAAACCAGGGGTAAGAGGGAACCATCGCCGTCTGCCTCCCAGTTCACTGGCCAGCCACTCAACCCACAACAAACACTGGGGTGACGGTGTAGTTTGACGTAAGCATCAGTGGACGGCCTTCCAAGCCACGGTTTCTAGGACACCATGATATTCTACAATATAAACGTTCATTCACGTTACCCTTCTAACTGCCAACTAGCCATAAACAGGTAGGATTATCCCGTTAGGAGATGAGATAAACTTCCTATTGAAGCATTCGGTAGTTCCAATAAATCCATGAGATATAACAATATTTTTCCTTGTTCTTCTTATGAATTGATTGACCATGATCTCTAAGTAAACAGTTGTCTTATCTCCTTTAATGCATGAAACACTAGCACGTAGGGGCCATTTTATCTGTCCAATTAACCCTACATGGAGGTAACCTTAGCTACATGTAGCTATAAACCTGCAGCTGTTAACCGCATCTACCAATTCTTGTGTATCTGCCGGCAAACCGGAGTCAAGATGACTCATGATTGTCAGAAGCCCATCGGTTGATGCTATTATTATTCTGCAGCAAGAAAAAAAGCGGGTGAATTGAGGTCCCGGTTGGCCAAGAGGTGTCCGCATGCACAGAGGACGGCTTCGCAGAAAACGACTTTAGCGCAGCCATGACTTTACCTATATTTCGCGCTATATTACAAAAATGCGATGTTTAGCCGGAAGTCGATATGTGCATGGACACACTCGCTAAAATATAATAATATATGGTTCAAGAAATTACTGAATATTATAAGGACAAATGCGTGGTATGAAGGTTTTGATTGAGTTGAGGCTATGTGGTCTTTTTAAAATCTTAGTCAATCACAGCGTACTCACTGCCTGCACACCCAAATGACTAAGGCCTGTCTACGACCAATCACACGAAAACCTTGCTATGATTGGACAAGTAGAATAAGGGCTCTCAATTCACTGCTATTAGAGTAGAGTCGCGAGCTAGTACCAGCAGTTCGCATTCTATCCCAGAAAGCAAGTATAAATCGGACGTTCAAACTGTTCAAATTCTGGTAATGAGCTTTGCTTTAAAAATTTGATGGTTTGAAGTTGACAATTGCCAGAGATAAATCTTGTTTTTATGCACTACTTCAGACGAGCCGTTTCCGATGACTAGCACACCGCACTAATTATGATAGCACCTTATTATATGTCCCCGAAAAGGCGGCAAGAAAACGTGACCCTGTAATGGCTGAAAAGGTTTTGCATGTTGATCAGATAACTGCATAGGACATCCGAAGTGGGTACTCCAGTTTCACTTATGCTGGATAAGATTGATAAACACCCCAATAAGCACATCCCTAAGAATCCTTATTAACAAGAATTTAACGCGACATGAACTTTGGCAAAAAAGTAAAATATCAAAATTGTATGTACTTTAATATACAAGTACGATTTAACAGGGAAAAGTATTAAGGTATAAATGTAAGATATTCCTTACACGAAAATCAGGTAGCTTTAGTCTGGAAACTCTGAATGCAGGTTGGGCTCAAAATTATTCCGGAATTTAGAACGTTCTTTAGAAACCCAAGGTACGCTTTCCTTTCGGGCATTAAATTTAAGAGAGGTGCAATTTGTTACCCAATGTGTACAGGAAATAAATGTTTTTGCAAGTTGTATATAAAATATATTTGAATATAAAAAGGCATTGAAAGTCAGTCGAAAAGGGTGTATTGGCCGAGAAGTAATTTTGCCTGAGTGCAGTTTTTAAGGTAGCTAGAAAAAAACTTTTTCATAAGCCGGCACCCTGGCTTGACTACAATGTTTGGGGATCCAGCAATAAGATAATTAATATTACAACTTTACTTACGTAATATTTTCAAATCGAAAATATATTTAAGAATTTCGGTTACCATTTCATGAAATGGCGTCCCTAATGTATCTAACCTACCATATTTGACCTCGCTAGGGCATTTTTCCCAGTAAGCCATAGTTATTCATTGATAAAGCAAATTTTCTTGTTTGAAAAAAGAGCAGTTGTTTGAAGTAAAAACTTAATTTCTATAAAGACTATCCTTATTTTCTTTCACGATAACAATTGATCTGATCCTAAAGATCACAGCAGTGGTCCTCTGCAGCCCGAAGGAATGCCAATCAATGCAGCTCTAAAACATGCGTGCAATCTATGCTTTCTATATTAGAAATGCTTCTTGCTGCCTAACAAGAAAATATTTCTCACATCGTTTTTGGAAATTCCCTATCACTGTGTTTTTTTTTTATAATTCTTTCGTCAAATCAAAATTATTTAGTTATTTTTGTAGACAAACGACAAAGATGTTCAATTACTCTGAGATCTTTCAGGTCTCAAATGGCATGCAGCATTCAACTTCTTCACGCCTCGGAAAGCGAAGTTAGCACGATGGCTTGAAGCCCACTGCAAGCTGAAATTTGCGAGTGCACGCAAATCCCACTTCCACAGAGTTTTTAAAGACCACTTTTCAGGACAATGCCTCCTGAAACATCAGTTAGGCGTCCCCGAAATAGTAGACACAGCCTCTTCATTCTCCTTATGGACTATTCACCTGAAAGCGAGCGTTTATATTTACTGTACAATCACTTTATTCATATCTCATGAATTGTCAACCCACAATGTGTTTTCGCTTCTATGAAGTTAATTACCTGGTGCTGTCATAATTATCCTCATGCAGCCTTATCCTAAGATATTTTGGCCACGTCGAGGCACCGGGTTTTGGGCAATTTTCTTTCTGATAACCTGCAAAACAAAAACTTTCTGTGAAAAATGACTACTTAAGTACTATGGATTTTCGATGCCTTTATTCATTCAAATATATTATATAGAAAGCATGCACAAAAATAGTTTTTCTTTGTACTCGTTTCGTAGTCAATTACACCTTCTCCGAATTTTATGCTCAACGAAAGCGTATCTTGCGATTTTTCGGAAAAGGTTCACAATTGCCAAATAATTTTGAACTACTGGCCATTGGTCTTCCATTCAAAGTTTCCAAGCTACATTCTGAATAAGTGCTGTTTAAGAAACATTGCACATTTATCTACGCTATGAGGAAGAAGTTATATGGTTCTGAAAAAATTTTACAGTCGATTTTGATCATGTTGGACAAGTTATAGTCAAAATTTATAAATTGACGGATACGATGTATTATGAAGGAATGTTTCTTGGCCTTAAAAGAAATCTCATAATAAGGATTTTTTTAAACCGAAAAATACACTCTCTTAAGGTACAAAATTCGAAGAAGGGTGATTGGTTACCGAACAAGTACAAGGAAGACTATTTGTGTGCATGTTTTCTATATAATATATTTGAATGAAGAAAGGCATCGAAAATCTATGGAAAAAGCATACTACTTAAGTAGCCATTTTTACGGGGAAGCCTGTTGCAAGTGGTCAGAAAGAAACTTGTTAAAAAGGTGCATCATGGCGTGTCTGAAATATTTTGAGATAAGGCTGAACGATGATCAATATGACAACCTCATGTAATTAAGTTGTTTGAACCGAAAACAAATTTCAGAATTTCAGTTGAAATTTTATGAAATAGGTAATCTACTGTATTTATTGTGGCTTCGCTTTTCTCTTCCATTTTAGTGGACATTATGTTCCATTCTCCTTTGTCTCTTCTACTTTTGCTACCAGCGATTGCTGAATATCTGGGTTTTACAGCATCCCACACTAAATTTTTCAAAGCTCCAGAGAATGCCCTCGAAGAGGGTGATGTCAGAGCCCCAGAGTCACTTATATGGTCCTTGACGGCGACCATCGGGGAGAATGCACCGCGAAATCATAACGAAACTTTTAATTCTTCAGGTAACAATTCCTCTGCTCTCATTTTTCCACGTAATATGCTAGAAAGATCGAACCATTCGGATGTGGAGCCTTCAAAAAACTCTTTAACAAGGGTAAAGTAAAATTCCTAAAACCTAATGCTTAGGATCTTAAACTTCGCGCACCAGAGAGACTGAAGAACTTTAATGCATTTTTACAATCGAGGCAATTCGCGGACATAGCGCGAAATACGCGCGGGGCATTCATGCAGGATCTTTTGAGGCAGTACAAGGAGTCGGAAATGGAGTTTGACAAGATTGTTATTCTGGAGAAAATGAAGGAAAACTTGCACGAGGTTGGTTTTCACTTGTCTAATGTCAAAATGCCTCCCTCTTTAGTATGCTACCGCCGAAAACTTTGCCAAAACTGGGGGATTAACCGAGCTGTTGAACAATCTATCACGCCTGTCTCCGCCGTTAAAAACAATGATACTGCAGTGTTTGGCAGCAGCCATACAAGGGTATGTAAATGGTCAAAGATTTTTCAGTGTTTTGTCCAGCTCATGTCAAAAAGATACGGAGAACTAAGTCTATACAAATAGGTCAGTAAATTAAGATTTTTAAAGAGCTGGAATAAAGTTGTATCATTATTAACATTTCTTTTTTGAATAGACACCATCGAAAATCAAGCATTTAGTTGGGTTATAACAATCTACGGAACATTATTTAACACACTATATTTATCGTAAAGTGTAGAGATTATATTTACAATAAGCATGTTAATAAGAGGCGGTTTTCTCTGCTAAATTTAAATACGTTACCTTAAAAGATTATTATGGCGTTCTAGAGAATTGGGATGCAGTTTAGCAAATTGTTAAGTCATATATATTGTGCTTTTTGATAGAGCAAGGGGGAAAGTTTTAATACGACTTTATTAACAATTGAAATGCCTAATTACATCCAATTCTATTTGATAGATTTTCAGCAGCTAAAGGCTTTACTGGATTCATACGTAGAATCCACTTGTTTGCCGATAAAGTTGTTTTCAAATACAGTTGCACACTTTGATGCAGTAGAGAGTCAATTTCTTTCAATCCTAGTCCGCTTCAGTAATTTAAACTTTTAAACAAAACTTCAGAACATTTGGATGGCAACCTTTTGAACTCTCCATATAAGTTGAAAGGTCAACTCTCAGCTGTGCCTCCAAAGTTCACTGCCTTTAAGACGTTTGCAAAAAGAAAATACGCGGTTTTTTCGTAAATGACGACCAATTAATAGGCACATGTAACTATTTCCTTAGCTAAAACTCAGCATTTATTTAAACAAAACGTCTTGCCTTCATGTTTGAATGGTTAAGGCATTTTTTATCGATTATTAGATGTGCTCATGTGAAAGAAATAATGTTCGAAGCTAGGATCCTTGAGAAGATGAACACTTTATGGCGAGAGGAATTGTCAAAGCAGTCTCCAAACCCCAAATTTTTGGCAGACTGCCTACTCGTGGTCTCCTCAATGCTTCGAAATTATCCAACGGCACAGAACGCTTTCTTTTCTGAACAAACGGAGACGGGCGATTTAGTGGTCTTCTCTCTCCTTCTTCGCACTACGGAATCCTCTGCATGGAATTGTTATGACAAATACTGTCGCAGACTGAAATTTCGCATATTTCGTCTTTTGGGCGATCTTATTGATGAAAGGGTAAGATCTATCTTAAAAGACGATCACTTCATTCAAAGTATCCTACGACAACCAGGCGATTTATTTTACTCTTTTCTTAAAATGTTTTTGATCCCGCTGGCTTTTCCATGCTATTTTTTAGAATTTACTCGATGATACACCTCTCGAACGACGTAAGGTTTACTCTAAGTAAGTTCAACCTGCATATCCTTTCCTTACAGCCTGTCGTTAGAGGTAAAACCTGCAGCACAGTTATTAGCGCATGAAACATTAACCGAAATTATTAAATGTGATTTTTCTATTCGAAAATTTTACTTAAGTAGGGATTTTAAATGAATTATCATGTCAGTCACGGCAGGATGTCGGATTTTGAGTAAGCTTCTTTCTGATCACCTGCCGAAATGCAGTCTGGAAAAATGCCTATGCAGCCATTATGAATGTTTTCTCGGTAACTTTCGGTGACCTTATAAATGCACGAACATATTCTTTCTTTACTCATTTTGAAGAAAATTACGTCTTCCTTAAATTGTATCTTTCGGATTAAAAAAACACTCTTAATTTTCCGACTTGCCATCACCCGTACATTCAAGGTTTCAAATCTATATGCTGTACGCATCATGCCTTAGGAAAATCGTAGAGTTTTACAGCTTATGAGGAAGAGGTCACATTATGCTTATCAATATTTGCAATTGCAATTTGCAATTTTTTGTATGGTTTATACGGAATATTACGAAATGTACGGATACGATACTTAATGAATGGAAATTTTATGGTCTTAAAAAAATCGCCAACTTAGGAACCTGTTAAGATATCCAAAGATATTTTTTCTTGAAGTAGAAAATTTTAAATATAATTTACTAATAAATAAGTACAAGAAAGATTATTTTCGTACATGATTTCTATAAAATATATTTAAATTTAAAAGTGCCTCACAAATCAATGATATAAGAAGGCATGATATTTAAGTAGTCATTTTTACAGAGGTTAGTTTTTGTAAGCGATCGAAAAAGAAGCTAGTTTAAAAGTGGGCACCCGGAGATTACAGAATTACAGTTGAATTAGGTTGCTTTATAGTCAATATTATAACCCCATTGAGTTTAACTTTTCAAATTTAATATACGTTTGAGAATTTTAGTAGAAATTTCATGAGATAGGAAACCCTACTCTAGCTATCTTAGTTTTTTTGCGCTGCGCTTGAGAGACGACGATGCTTAAATGCACTATTTGTTTCCTAAAAATACACTTAATGGGCCATCTCACGCGCAGAATCTCCGGTTTGTTTGCATTATTTTCCCAACTTACTATGATCTGTCTGCAACCCAGAACATTGAGCTGTTAGTATCTGGCCAAGAATAAAAAGAATAAAAAAATTGGTACTGAATGCCACAGAGTGTATGAGACTCCCTCTGACCTTCTACTAAAAAAACACTTTTGCAATCTAAGGTTCGACCTGCCTGCAGAAATCAAAGAGCATGGTTGGTGTCATCGTGTAGTCAGATTAGTTCTGGATGACCAATTGCTCAATACACATGTCAATGTGGAGAGTGCTATTGAAGCTGGAAAGGAGATCGCGCAAGCCTGCTCGCAGAAAGACTTCTTTACTGACCACCAGGAGTCTCTTGCGCTGGCCTCCAGGCTAGAAGTCCTCGAAACAAAGTATGATGACCTCGCGAGAACCGATACGGAGGACGGTCTAGGGTACTACGAGAAAGTTCGTTCCTTGGTGGCAGACTTCAGAAAGGCCGTCTACGGCAATGGTTCGGTCGTCTCAGTTGCCTCAACTCATGTTTGAATTTCTGTGGTTTCTTTGTACCCAATTCGTTAACGTTGTACGAACATGCATATGACATCCAGAACTTCCCTCGTTATTCATTATAAAACGTGCTCTCAATTTTAACGTGCTCTGTGCTTGAATTTACTTTATTAAACTTTGGTGAAGATGCCCATTGACTTTTTCACCAGATTCTGCTCAAGTTGCAAGATCACCTACCGACGTTAGGAAACATTCCATTTTATTAACCGCCGGTACGCTCGATATTCGACCTCCCAGGCAAGTGGGTTGCTGAACACTTTTAAGCCGGGCACTTCCACCCTTTGGGTTTACGTGCGGGTGCTCTGATCCAAAAATATGTGAGGGCACGCAGGAGGGACGTCCAATGACCTATTCTGACTGCAAGACGTATTTAAGCGATATTTACGGTGATAGTGGCACGCACACAGATTGCGTTAAGGAACACACTCTTCCCGTTGTGCTTTTGGACTCAATCTCGAGCCCCGCCAGCAGCTGTTCAGGAGCAAGATAACATTACCGACAAAGACAGATGAGACTGGAATAGCCATTCTGTCATGAGCCAGGCATACTTAACCCCAGGTGGTGCCCCGCCCGAGGTTCAAACCAATGAGCTGTTAGTCAAAATTCGGGTTGTAACACCGGGCTTTGGGTATGGCTGGCTGATGACAGCAATTGAGCCAGAAATGACCGTTACAGTCCGCCGTGTCTTTGTCGATAAGGTTATTCTACTACCATTTTGCATTGAAAATCTGAGTTTTGGTCCTATTCAGATTGTCGGATTATTAGGAGGAATAAACCATTACGGTAAAAATTACTTACGTAATCCCTTAAACAGGACTCGAGCAAGATACTTAAGATGGACCTGCGCCTAATTCCACGAAGGTTACGCATACCTTTGTCCCAACTCTAACACCAGATGCAACATTAACTTAACCCGTAGTCCTAACTTTAACCTAACACTAAAGTTAACACTTAGTCTGTACTTAACCCTAACTTTAAATTTCTCTGGAAAGTGACGCTAAGCCACTTGTAATGCGAATTGGTACTGATCTCGTTTCCTTTTTTAAGGGGCTACTTAAGAAATCCTTTACATCCTAATCATTGCGAAATGCTATCAACAGATAGAATGGAGGCGTAGTAACCATATGTTTTATACTCCAGCTAAAGTTACTTAACATTTGCTAGTTTCGATTGATAACGAGGACATGCGAAATAAACTAAGTTAGTACAATCTCGAAGTCCACGGCATTTATCCGCCTTGTGGGTCGAACCCACGTAGACTGTTTTTATGCAGATTTATTTGAGATAATTTTTTAAGGATTTGGCTTTGCGATCTTTTCCCCATGAGTTCAAAGGGAAGGGGGTTAATTGTCACAACGGAGTTGATTTGCCGAAACCCCAACCATGGCGGCTCAAAACTAAAACAAGCAGATGATGCCCATGAGAAGGTCAAGAACCGAATAATTATCCAATGTTCTAGAGTTGATTTTAGGTTTTCATATTCCTGCAGGGGTTTAGTTTTCAAAACAGAATTCACAGCAAAAGGTGAGCAACATTTTTTGAGCCAGCTTACAGTACGACCAAAGGTGTCATCTTCCAGATGCTTATGGCTGGGTGTTTTCGAGATCCCAGGAGGCCAATGACCTTCTGCTCGACGTTGCTTCCTCTGCATATAATGCCCTTCTCTCTCTCTCTCTCTCTCTCTCTCTCCCTCTCGAAAACCCTGCCATAACATACTTTTTCCCTGGTGGGCAGCATGAGCAGTCATTGCATTCGCACTCCAGTCAGTTCTCGCGTAGACAGAATTTCGACTCTCACCAGACCATGTGGCTTTCGAATGAATGGGCTTTTGTCGCGCACCTGCAGGCAATAAGTTTGCGATTCCAGTAACTATGCCGAAATTAAGGAAATCTTGCTTAGTACGCGCAAACTAGCGCAAATGTATCAGTCGAAATCCCGAAGTATTTATAAGTGAATTTATGTGTGAATGGAAAGTTTAAAAGAAACAGATAAAGTGATAGTAGGTTTTTGAGAAATGCCAATTTTGTCAGCAAAGCGGAAAATTCCAAAACACCAAAATTGTTGTACCTGGTGAACGTAAGTTTTAGATGAACAGAAGCCTGTCCATACAAAAAAACGGGTAAGTAAATCATAACAAGTAGAAGTTCGTTGAAAATAACCCCTTAATTAAGCTTGTATTTAAATATACCTCATGAATAATTGTAATGCCTGGTCGTTAACCAGAAAGCTACCTTTCAATTATAGATTCCAACAGGGTTTCAGAACAATTGGTTGCTTTTTTTCCACTTCTATATTGTTTTAAATGTGTTTGACTAAATCAAAGAGTTATTTGCTCGATTTTGCTGAAAGGTACGCCACAGCAACAAAGATTCACATAAGTTTATATGTTGAAAGGCTTGCTTGCACCCTGTTTCATCTGATTTACATGGAGAAATAAATAAATTTTCAAGTGCAAAAAGTTCCGTTCAGTAAAAGTCTCGAGTTTTAAATTACTCTA
Organism: Schistocephalus solidus; assembly: GCA_017591395.1. NCBI lineage: Eukaryota > Metazoa > Platyhelminthes > Cestoda > Diphyllobothriidea > Diphyllobothriidae > Schistocephalus > Schistocephalus solidus. The sequence goes on from WEDG01006452.1 coordinate 93,879, forward strand.
TTTTCATCAAAAAACATGCTGGGATGCACAAACTTAGTCTAGAATAACAACTAGCGTAAAAGCCTCAGACTACCAGGTCACATGGTCTTCCGCTCAAAGTTATAAAGAGTTTGACTGATAAAATTACGTACAAAGATATTTGCACATAAAAAGGACATTTTCCGGACTAGGTTAGGCGAGTAAATAAAATATGCTGCACTTTAGTCGCTCACATTTGATTCTCTCAATTTCCGCGTCATTTTTTCTGAGATAGGGCACATACTGCTATCTTAATCGGTCGTCTGCCGTTCTCAGCGACCGCATGCAAACATGCCTGTTTTCTAAGTACTGAATACTGGCGGCTGCCGGCTGTGCGCAACCCAGAAATTAGCAGTCAAAAATCATGGCTAAGATGTATCTGGGCCTGCCTTTTTGGACAAGTCGGGTTTAGCCAACACACTGAGTTCCTACCTACGAGTCTGCTCGTACGAACACGTCGGAGGATAAGCGAAACCAATAGCTGAGTGGCATTTATTCGCAACTGTGTGTTCTCGCTGGAATTATGGAGCTTTTCAAATTCATAGAAAATAGGCTAATCAAACTTTCCCTTACGAATGCTCACCGGCTACCACAACGCAGCGCTCAGTTATTGCATCCCAGTGAAGGATGACCTTAATCGAAACAGATTACTTTATGGCCTAGCCTTTCAAATGGCAGATTAAGCTATGGATCCTTCGGTATTTGAACTCCTGCATATGGTTCTCGTTAAAGAGCAAGCCAGTCGCTTAGATTACCGTCGATGGAACTGAATAAAGTCCAGTGGCTTCGTCTGTCCATGGCAAGTGGGTTGGCTACATGCCTTATGCTTACTTGTGGCGCGTCTGTTCTTTTGTAGGGTTGCATCACAGAAGAAGGTTGATGGTTAAATTTTAACAGTTATTCGATATTTACGACCATAACCATCTGGTCAGCACCACAGTCCAGGATCTTGATTGTGTAAAAGCCGTTGACTGATCCTATTTTCCTGACATGGTTTTGGACCTGGGATTGGGGATCAAGCCTCCTCGATGCTAACCGATGCTCATAAAGCTGTGTCTGTAGTTGCGGTCGGTTTTCCCGACAGCCCACCACCGGTGAGCAGATGAGAGCAAATTATTTAGAAACATGGGTTCAAGTTTACCTTCTCGACAATACTTAGCAAGGACTCTGCTCCCTCATGCCTCTGCCCCCCTCTTGTCTTTCCCCGTGTTGGAGGGAGGCCGTATTTGTGACCTACTGTTCATTTCTTGCTGTTGAGAATGAATGCTCTGGAATTATCAGTGGCTACTGGGGCTTCGAAGAGAGGGTGCCACTAAACCGTGTTGGAATCTAAACTCAAACCAAACCGGCAAGACAACGAGCCCGTGGCTCAATAGCTAGAGCTTTGGATCCCTAATCAGCAGGTCACGGGTTCAAGCCTTGGGTGGGGCACCGCCCGGGATTGGGTATGACTGGCTGATGACGGCTTATGACCCAGAAATGGCCATTGTTGGCATCGTTCATCTGCCTCTACTATTACTAGCCGCTGGTGAGGCTGGAAAGTGAGCCCTAAGGCAGAAAGGGGTGAGTGAGTTCCAGTAGCGATCGGGGAGCGTTCATCAAAGAAGTTAGGCTGTCTGCTAGAGGCTACAACTAACGTTACATGTATTCTTGAACGATATTCGAGGGAAACTTCACTCAATAACTATTTTCAAATGTTATTTTTTATGTGCCTATTTATTTATCCGGCTTTGTGCACAGACTGATTTTCTGTACATTTAACCATTGAGTTTGCTCAACTACTGCAACTTTTCACATTTTCAGAATTTTCCGATTTTCTCAAAAAATTAGTTTTTTTAAACAAGGTAATATTAATCGATAAACTGCACTGCCTTCGTTTTAAGAACAGTCGCTTCTTTATGGCTGTAAGGCTTTGGGTACGCATCGTGGGCTGATCTGGCATAACAGGGTTTTTTTCTGTGAAATATATGAGACAGCATGAGTTGGGAGGTCTACTGTAGATAAACTACATCGGAGCAGCTGCATGCGTTGCTTCAAGGAAAACCATACAACCACTGATGAAAGAATCTGCTTGAATATTCACAAAAAGTAGACAGAACCAGCTGAGGCCCCTCGATTTTGACTGGGAGTAGGTACGGGGGTAGTCGACTCGTCAGACCTCAGCTTCGGGATCCTTTCGATCAGCTTTTCCCAACTTATAGCACCTGAACACTTACCACCCAAGTTAGGACATCAGGCTCAGGGGTAATTAGACATGGAAGTACCGCAAGCAACAACGAAAAGCAGTTTATTTGACAAAAAGCACCTATTTATCATTTTCCTCTTAGGGCAGTTGAATACAAATATTTGTGATATTTTGTTTTTCAATCAAAAAGATTTGGAGAAACATTTTGCTGAATGCTTGAACCCTGACCAGCTAGGCGGCAAAGTGCTCGTTGAGTAATCGTAGTCATATGGCCTGCAGGTTGCAGTGTGCTCGTGGTGAAAAGTTGCATGACCAGACAGTGCTGGAGTTCTTCTTTTCGCCCGAAATTGCAAGGTTGGTGAAGAGATGACTAGGCAAAATAGGAGAGCCTTTCCTTGTCCTGATTCTTCAGCACCAAGTCAATTACAAACGTTTACTCAAACTGACTGAACAACACGCTGAGGAAAGCCTATTTCACTTTCTATGGTCTGCACTTGTGCATTTCATGTTACCCACGAGACTTGACCTTGACCTGCACGTTGCACAACAACAATGATCGACATGGACAGGTTTTAAAGCCAAGGTGGCAGTCCACACATAGGTTGAGAGACATTCGTTTGTCTGCACTAGCACGCAAATGCAGTCAAGAGATCGTATGCAGACTTAGCCGTCTAAATCGACCTAATTGGCTACCTGACGGGTCCATGCAGGAATTATTGGAGACAGAGGTTTTCAAAAGACAACGAACTCATAGACGCGAGGGTCATTGTTCGCACTACAAAGACTCTGGCATAAAATACGTACAGAAACAGCCCATGCATAACACTCCTGTAGGTCATTTTTGGTCCCCACTAGCTTCACGTCTGTCCCCTGCCTCCAGTGGCAGGCACGCTTAGGAATTTTAGGGCCTTCGAGAAAGAAATTCTGCCAGTGTACGCCTGGCTTTCTTGAAGGTACTGAGTGGTAGGCGTGAATTCTGCGAAAATAGGCGTCTATGACCAAGTGTAAAGTGGTCACATTTACTTTCGACAGGCGCCAGTCCGTATTCGATAGATATTGCTGACCAGGACAGAATATACTGACGGACCATTTCTGTCGTACTTGTCCTCATTAGCTAATCCTACACCAAAAATGGGGTAAATGATGGATTCGGACTCAGCTGGTCATGGAGCTAGTTCCCCGCTGAGGTGCTCACATTATGTCAGCTGTGACTGAAGATAGTTCAATTAACTTGCGAGTACGTGTCCGGTCCCCAAACTTGTATGACAGAATTTGGCTGGCTAGTACACTAAGAATGCAACCTGCCAGACACAGACAGCTGATTCACCGTAGTTATAAAGCATAACTACGCCTTAAGCCTTAGGAAGTGAGGTATATACACGAGTCAAGTAAGCACTTTACCTTCCTTGTTGTGGTTGGGATCTTACTCGGTCCCATTCTATCTACCTGCTTGCTTGCTACTGTAGCCGTGACCGTGAATTCTATTCCTCCCATGATTGGCCTTGCCGCAATTTCATCCCATTCGGAAAACAACGCTATATCTCGACTGAATGGTCATGAACCATTGGACAAAACATAGCGATAAAAAAATGCAGACCGCAGATTTTCGCCTTCATAATACCGAATGTATGTGTGGTTACCTTTTTGAGCTCTACGTTGTTTATCCCATATAACCGTAGTTGAGGAAGTATTGGAGTAGAAATTCGTATACCTCCCAAATGTCAGAAGTCCCACAGCAGCTCGGTCATAGCAAGTACCACCAATAGAAGTTACAGGCCTATAGTCCATTAAGACACATATTTCCTTTCAAGGAATGTCGAGTATGCAGTTATGCTGGCTTTTTTAATTTCCTCGGAAATTAATGCGTGAACATAGAGTAAAAGCTTCGGAGCAAACATTTTAGGTTCAGACCGAAGTCAATATTTGGTCCGAAATACATCACCTAATATGGGATACTCGCATAATATTTCCCAGTAAAATACAAATGCTGAGTGATTCACTATGCTGAGATATACGTAGTACCTATGCAGTAAGTACGGTGAAGCACCCCGCATCAGCCGTTAAGAATACTTTAACACTTTTTAATATTCAATATTTACTTATATACTTCAGTAGACATAATTATTGACGGCTGCCATTATACAGATTTCACAGTGGTTGAGAGGCGACCGATGAAGGAAGACTATTATTCGCCTGATGTTTCGGATCCACACTACAGCTCATTATCGAAAAGTGCAAAAAAATCGAGCTGTGGTATGCTGCAGTTACTTTCCGATCGCCTAACTGGCCAAAGTTGAGACCGCAACATGTATCGCGATGTTCGTACGTAGGACGCTAATCGCTTGCCCACCGGACTACGAGTCTTCAGTTGCCTCAATTGCATCACCTGTGTTGGTGGTTGGCGTAAAAATTGTTCTGCCATTTGGTTCGCAGGTAATGGCATTACAAATCATGTTTGAACTGTGCAGTTAATTGCTCTGTTTAGGCTCCCAGGACTGCGCTTGGTGATATAGTTGGAGTCGACTGTACACGCAGCAACTGCATCCTATAAATAATTGAGTCCTTGTGTGTCCACTACCTTTATCAGTTTTAATCATTAATTACGCGTCCAAGTGTGGGCCTGAAACGTCAAGGAATAAAATTCGCGCTCCAGCTTTCACGTAGCCTACTCAGGAATAATGATGTTGGTAAATTCCTTATCTCCGCGATTGTTTAATTGTCAAACATTCACTAGCTAACCGGGTCATTATAAAGAGACCGATAGGCAATCGATTGATGGAACACACGATAACGTTTTCTAGACATACATACATTGGGAAATCCCAAGCGTTCGCAACTTTTCCAAGATAAAAACGGATCCGTTGAAGATCCATGCGAGTCTGTATTTTTTCCGGTTGAATTTCTGACTGACTAAAGGCAAGTTAAAATTTGGTAGTGCTCCGATTAGAGTGAAAAGCAGCTGATAGCTTGAAGGAGCATTCACCGAAAATTTTTAGTAGACAAACTGCGTGTTAAAAAATCGTGGCGCATATACCATTTACTCTAGTCAGTGATACTACCGTGTGTCCTAGTCCTTGTATTCTCCTGACTGCTAGACCCCTATCAAGGTTGCTGCTTGTGGTGACGATCAAAAATCTAAAAGTCTCCGACTAAACCCCATTTATAAGGCTATTTTTCACAGTTCTAAATGGTCTGGATCCAGTTCCAAGATTCCAGGCCTCAGGCGTGCCACACAGGAGTGAATAGGGACGTTTACATCGGAGTATCGGCAAATATATCCTACTTAGAGAAAGCATTTCGCTAAAAAAAGCAGGAAAAGCCTCTGTGCCGGATGAGCGATATTCACATAAAATCAACTGCATTTTGTACATATGTATACATAATGAAAGTAAAGGTTTGCCATTACAGGTCACTGTGAAGTGGATGGGAGGATTTTTCAGTCCCATAAACCGTGGCACGGAACCTGGAAAGCAGATCGAGTAAACTAGCAAAGTAGCTCAAGTCCTCGCCCTTGTCACTATTATCCCTCTCCTCACTTCTTGTGAGTTCGTCGTACGCCGCATCCCAGCTGTCGAGCACACCCAACAGGCTTTTAGAGTCCGTTTCGTTGCCAAACAAGTTCTCAGGAGAGCAAACCTGTGCAATCTGTACTCCGGCCCGTAGTGCCCTCTCGCGTGAGCTGTGGTCAGTCAGTAGAGCAGAGTCAGTTATAAGGGCAACTACCTCTCGACACCATCCGTAGCGCCGAATTCCAGCGGCAAGGTCAAACCTGTGGGGAGGAAAGATAAAAAGGTCCAGGAACGTGCAGATTTGAATAAGGCGTTTCAACTGTCAAACAGGAACTTATACTTAGAAGTAAGCTGCAAAATTGAATTATGCAATGTAAAGTACAAACTTTTTTGGGACGCTATGCTGAACGAACATACTTACTCAGAGTATTGTCGGAGTTTTTGCACGTTTGTTTTATCCGTCGTGTTCTGAACAAACAAAAAATAAGTTAAGTGAGCAAAAATACGTCAGCATCGAGGTTTATCAGACGGATAAAGTGGGATCTGCAAAGCAGCAGAATAATCCTGTCACTTAACGGTCGTAGGAACATACAGACTTCAGCCTACGAGCTGAGAAACTGCGAGATCTACGTGAAAGTGGTCGAAGAGGGAAGAAATAGCATCTAAGCTTCAAAATCTAATCTTCGCAGAGAGACCTCGGTGTTTGGATACAGAGCCACTTGAAGCCATCAGTGCAATGCGTTAAGTCTGTAAACACCGCCATGCGAGTACGGCAAGCTAGCAAAAGGGAGTTCGCAGCTTTCAACGAAGATCTCTTCGGTAAACTCTACGACACCTTCATTCGAACTTACCTAGAATAAAGCATGCAGGTCATGGCTCGAAAAAGTAAAATATAACTTGAGAAAGTGTAACGCCGTGCAAAAAAGCTAGTTAGAGGTCTAAAATATCACTTTTATATAGAGAGACTGGACCGCCTAAAACCATCCTCTCTTTCTTAAAGGCAGCAACGATGTGATCTTATCTTAGTTTACAAATAATGGATGGCCTTGAGCAAGGGTTGAGCGTCAAGGACATGTTTCAGTTGCACCTCTCGTCTCATCTTCGTGGACATGCATTGAAGCTGCGCACATAAAATGGCCGGGCTAAACCTCCACTCTTAATTGTTCACTCAACGGGTAGTAATACAGTGGAATGCTCTCCTGCAAGCAGACTTGGAAGCGACGTCCATACAACTTTTCAAGAATCGCTTGGATAATTATATATGTCCCTTGTTTCCCCTCAACGATCTCAACCCGAACTAATACCACCCCACGTCAACCACGCTACTTCCATTTTGTGAATAATATTAAGAGTGCGTACACAGATTTATATGACACACCAATTTCACTCCCGACGGAGCAGCCGACTCTATAAAATCAACTGAAAGCCTATTAAAGATATGTAAAACTGGCTGGTAATTGTCGAGGTGAAGCAACAGGCACTAACTCTTTCGTCAAGAAGATCACCAAGAAGTCCAAATATGCGTAGCTTCAGTTTCTGACAGTGAAGGTCACGACAGAGCCAGACCGGTGACTTGATAGTGTTGTCAAGAAGTTCAAACCCGACCGGATCTTTGCCGTCAGGACGGGCCGCGAAAAATACTTTTTGTGATAGCGGAAAGTGACGCAGGAGTGAGCCAAGCACAAGAAGATAGTCCGAGAGAAATTTGGCGTTTGGGAAAGACGACGAGTGTAGTTCCTGATGCCACAGTTGAGAAATTTCCTTCAAGACACCCGATTCAAACATCTTCACTTTAACAGGTGGGTTCCTAGACAAGGCAGTAGGGACGTTGTTGAGATGCGCTGTTTAAAAGTCCAAAGTAAGCGACGTCTAGGCTGCGAAAATTAATTAAGTTATCGAACGGCAATTGCTGCAAAGGCATGACTTTTAAAATTGGAGCTGCAAACAAGACTAGCGTGCTAGTTGACACACCGTGGACCATATCGATTTTTCTATTTCTGAGGTCAATGAGCAAAAGGCAGGTGCTGGGGAATTATCAATGGTTGCTCGAATAACAAGGAATGTGTATTTCCGGAGAAAACGAAGAGGACCCTGAATGTTTGTTTGAAGATCAGACGCTGGAAAAAGAAACATTTCTCGAATCAAAACTTACATATTTCCCTAAACCACAAACTTACATGCAAATCCATCACGAGGCATTATCATTAGTCATAAGGGCTAATGAAATTTTTACCAAAATAACGACTTGTCAGTCACCCTATTGTTTTTATGCCTCATAATCTTCTTCTAGGCAGGAAAATAGTGTTTTATTTTGTTCAAGGTCATAGGAGGTGGTGACGAATTACATAACTGGTGAGAGTCCCATCGACCGTATGGATCAATGCGCTACATAGTCTTTACCTTACACTGCAACTTAATCCTTGAACTTGCTAGGGGTATGCTCATTAATTCACTACTTCCTCGGTCGAAGCCACGAAAATTGCAAACGTTGCACCTAAACTTATACCCAAAAGAAATAAAACTATAAAAGCACACCCAAGTTCTAGAAGGAAGTTTAGAAGAACTCCAAGAAACATCGAGACAGGAATCCCATAAATAGTGCCGCAGACGTTTTTCAACCGTAATTCCTGACTGGTCTTAGTGAGGGAAGAATAAAGCTCTCCAAGTCGCTTCCAAGCAGGGCAAATATGAGTTCCTTAGATATAAACAAATTTGGCCCATCTTTCATTGCCGTCGCGGTCTATGAAAGATAATGGTTCACTGTTGGAGACGGCGCCACGCTCCTTGATCCTGGTTGCCATGAGCTCCTGTGGGAGATCATAAGGCTGAACATTTTGCCGATTACCGATGTTTTTCTGGAGAAGGAATGTCACTGCTGCAATCGGTACCCTATTTGTCCCTAAAATCTAGAACTATTTAAACTCACTTTACTTAATACCGCTGCGATCACGCCTGAATCAGTCGGTCTTTGTGGCTTTGTGGATCATATTTCTACGCACGATTAAGTGTTCGACAGGGATAAATACCTATTCTAGAACTGTCCGAAGAGGTTTATACAGTTCCTTTCACATCGCACCCACATCTAAATATTGAATATTCAAATTCTATAATACTAACTATATCACCACATTGTTATTGAAGCACAGGAATTTACATAATTGAGCGTCCCGAATCTGCTTTATCATTCCCCAGGAAGCGGAATCCCATTTAATAAACTTAGCGGCTTGACGAAGTAAACAGTATAAGTATCTATCAGCCATACAGCCATACAAAACATACAGTAGGTACGGTACTGTCTCCCAGAAATTTGCTGTCTGGAAGAGCTTTTTTACTCGTATAAGTAGACTATAAGATCATTCTATCACTTAAATCAACAAGAACGCCTTTTAAACATTATATGGGCTCAATATTTTCTCCTATATGGAGCTTACAATGGGATATACGTAATAATAAAGGGAATGCATTTAAGACAATTGTCAATTTAGATTGATTATTTGAAAAGTGGAAAAATCTGCAATTGCTGTCAAAACTTCACGAAAATGACAGAAGTCATTTAAGTAACACCGCAAAATAGACCTGGGCACGTTCACCTTTTATCGTCCGAGGAGGCTAGATAATCAAAAGTGCACCCACTCACATGATGACTGTAGAGACCAACTCCAAATTTTCGTGGCATTGTTAACGAACCCTGGGGGTTCACAGAGAACATAATGAACTGAATGCATTCACCGTCACAGTCCTTCAAGCGTCGAGTATAATAATAGACAGCCTGTATTACCCATTATTACCCAGGCATCAACATAAACATTAGCATATCGTACCACAAATCTTTTAATATAATCGGGAATGTGTCAAGTCAAAACCCTCCCCAACGTTAAGTAAAAAGGGACGACTGTGGTTAAGCAAACCACAAGAGGTGTGTAGTTACAAGCTGATACCTTACGAAAGAACCGAACAATAACTCAGCAGTATTCAGAAACATAGTGTCCTTCTCATTCGCAGTTAACTTCCGATACACAAGGATAACTAGCTTATAGGCTAAGGAAAACCTAGGGAGTCAAGGAGCTCAAAAGTAGATACTGCGAGACGGCGGCAGTCATTTTTCGACAGCAACTGTCGATATTCTGTGAGTATCAAGTAGGCATAACTGCGATTGTTAAGGAAAGATTTCAGAATTTTAACGCAATGTCTTCAGCCATTTTCTCCATTACGGTTTGAACTTAAGGCATTCAGATTTCTTGGTGTATTGAGAAAATAATACAGCTGGCAATAAGGAAGGGCCAGAAATTAAAGAAGGACAAAACATCCTGCCATTTTAATAAAGTGCATTTCATAAAGTGAGACTATTATACGTACCCTTGCAGTGCTGAGGACAGACATCGAGCAATGTAAACTTTTCGCGGAAAAGGGGCGTTGGGCAACTCATGGACTAATTTCGAGAGGTTTCCACTGTTAGCGAAATCTACAGCGTTGTCGAACTGAAAAGTATGTGGGTGAAGGAAAAACAAACCTGACGGAGGTATTCAGCTAAGTCCTGAAGTACAAAATTTTTAGTCTCCTCTGAGGAGGACGTTTCATACTCGGTAAATAGGTTTTGTATGATCTGAGCGTCGGTCTTAAAGGATGACATTATAGTTTCGTAGTCCTTTTTAAGTTCGGCATACGACCGAAATTTATTCGAAGCGTCAAATTTTAAGTTCTAAAAATTCTCAAAGTACAAAATTAAAATACCATTTGTGTGAGTCTTCTGCCTCCACCGTACCCCGATTGTCTTCTTGTGTTTTGTCAGTCAATTCTGTGTCCAACAATACCAGCTCTAACAATTAAATATGCAAATAATAGATACCATTTTTATCTTCAGGGCTAGATGGATCCATAAGTTTGCCTTCTGTCAAACCACTCTCAAAGTTATGTCGAACATGAATGCCCTTCGGAATGCTTTGACCAGGTAGAATAACTTTCCACTCATGTGACGGTACAAATTGGGGTGTTTCAGGGGACTTTTCTTCCGCTAAAGACATTTTATAAAAATGGCAATATTTACCATAAGCGGAAAAATGAAGCAGGAAACAAAATAATAAATATCCCAACATTATCAATCGCGCAGGTAACGGTAAAACCCACACTATTAACCTTGACTTGCACTTCATCCACGAGTAAAAATACAGAACTACAATCGTCCAAGAACCAATCCGAGTGGACGACGTGTGATCATCGGATTTCGACCTTCACATTTGCTGGGCTAGCTGCGAAAAGGATTCAGGGGCAAATAAACGAGCGCATTTATTAACGAATAATTTGATGTGGTCCAGCTTGATGACGTTAATATTAAAGCCATAAGCCAAGCACTACAGTGTTTTGTGGAAAGAGTTTAAGGCAAGGATCTCCTTTCTTTTTATTGCCTCCAACTAGGTGAGTAAATAAAAATTCTCAAAGCCTTCGGGTCGGAAAAAGAAGTGAAGGTAACACATAAAAACCGTGACCTTAACATCTGAAATTTTTCTGGAAAGTAAATTACAAGTCAAGGTGATCCTATCCGAAAAAATCAAACCACTGGCACTTGCATAAACCGGTTTCATTTTCAATCAGATTACGCCTTAGCGGAATGGCTGAAACCTCGGGACTTATCTTGGAATTCCTGATAATCCTGATAATTCCTGATAATCTGATAACCTGATAATCTTCAGACGGAAGGAAGTTATAAATAATGTGACATTCTATTTGAATCAGCCGATTGTAATAAGGACGATGGTTGCTATTCATCTACCGTTGACAACCTTGAGGAACTATGCGCCCAAAGAGAAAGAAGAACTAAGTCAGTAACCCCACCAGTGTTATCGACAAAGAAAATTATGTTAATAAAACTCATGGAGACATGCATACGCATATAAATTTAAGGGTTACGTGCGTAGCCCTTGATGACGCTTTTTGTGTACAATCGAAAGTAAAAATGCAAGTATATATGTTTTACGGATGCATTTAGGTCTTCGGCCTCTCAATCCATTATCCATTAGTCTGGTCATGGCTATGCAAACCATAACGAGACGGTAAAGCAATCTACTACAGTACCCGGTGCAAAAACCTCCTTAAATTCAACTCCCGCTCTTCATTTAACGAATCCATTAACGCCTTCTTCCTCGCGAATAGGAATTTCATACGCAGTAGCTATCAGCCATGTCGTAAGCCCACCTTTAATGTCAGTAACTCCGTCTAAAGTGCCAAGACCGACTGCTTCTCCGTTTCAACGTAGTTTACCTTGTATTCCTACTGTTGACTTAGTCAACAAAACTGGTTCAAGTTCACCTCGTTCCCATTCCATGCTATCCACTCCGGTCACAGCTGTCCAATCAATTAAACTTATCAATAACCTGGGCAAGTCAAAGTATGCTCTAAACTTAAGTTCCAAAAATAAAAACGTTATTAAAGTTGGGAAACCTCCTAACCCTCCAGCATCTACCATACATAACCAAAATTTCCTTAGCAATTATCCCAACCAATCAACTTCTCAGGTTCCCCCATTATTTAACACTACCCCTTACGTTTACAGTTTTTTTAAAACAATTTGGTACATTTTCAAATCTTATTCTCTACCCAAATTATTCCAATATTCCTCAAAATCCTATTTATAGGCCTCCTATTTTCGCTAACGCAGAAAATAGCCTTCCTCTCAATGGATACCACCCAAATCTATTTCTCTACAATAATCCTAATGTAGTTAGCAGTTATAGCTTAGCTAATTGAAGACAGCAGCAATTTTAATTTCCGTCCGCACCTTCCCCTCTACAGTTTACTTCCCCACCACCAAGTCTTCCTTTTTTATAAGTAACGATAACCCTAGTTTGGATACTCGACCTACGCTAGATGTCATATTACTTAATGCTTGATCTGTTTTAAATAAGATGGCCCAACTGAGAGCCATTGCTTTCGAGTTAATGCCTGATGTTTTATGTGTAACTGAATCTTGGACACATCCCTTAATTTCCGACTCTTTGCTTGTCATAGACCAGTATGATCTCTACCGTCAAGACCGCATTAGCAAGCGTGGTGGTGGTTGTCTTCTCTATATTAAAGCTTCATTTAAGCACTTCCCATTTGATCTAGATGTACCGTCATTCTCTGGTAATTACTGCTTCGCATCCATTATCCTGTCGCCCCGGCAAAAGGCGATTCTCGGATGTATTTACAACCCGCCTAATTCATCATCCGATGATGATGCAAAACTTTGTGAAATTTTTAAATTGATTTTGGAGCCCAATTTTAACATTAAAAAAATCGCTGGGGACTTTAATTTTCCTGAAATTGACTGGATTTCAAACTTTTGTCCACCCAAGTTTCAGCCTTTCCTCGATACCATTATTTTTTTTAATTGGTCCCAGCTTGTCCGTTCTTCACCGAGAGACAAGCATATTTAAGACCTGATTTTCACAAACGACATTGCTCCACTCTTCGTTGATTTTGAGCAGGGCCATTTCAAAAGTGACCATACACTAATTCACTGTTGCCTTCCGATTGTTTCATCGAAAAAGGTTAGTGCCGTTCGTACCTATCATGCTTTGACCTCGCAGATATGAGCTTAATTAGTAACTTTTTGGACTCATTGGACTGGCAGCGTCTCTCCTCCATGAACTATGCAGCAAGTCTTTGTGACTTCATGTTAGTCGTTGCAAATAACATCCTGGAGCTTGTGCCAACCAAAAAAGTCAAGCCCTACGTCTCGGAATCCACCGTTCCTCAATTCCTTTTGCCAAGACTAAAGAAATTGAGGAAGCAGTTGAAAGATCAATATACTAGTTCGTTATCTGTACATCTAAGGATCGCAGAGATTTTTGAATAAGCCTCTAAGATTCGTCTTGCACGTGACAGACAGAGGGAATCTTGCGCACTCAGTGAGCCAAACTCTGCAAAATCTGTTGCTCAACTGTTCCGCTGTCGATCCTCCTCTAAACGAGGTTATGAAATTCCTCCATAACTTAACGAAGGCAAGAACTTCGGTCTCAACAACTCTGACAAAGCAGAACTGTTTAGTGCGTTCTTTGCAAATCATCTTACGATGGAATCTGAACCGGTTCCGACGTTTCAGGCATCCTCATTGAATGTTATCAGCCCTATTGATTTCTCCATAGAACTAATTCGTAAGCAAATAATTCGCCTAAAAAACTCGCACTCTTCGGGGACTGACGGTATTCCAAACTCAGTTATTAAGAGAGTGCCGAGCTTCCCCCGATTTCTAAGCCATATATTCTCAGTTTATCTTCTAAACGGATTCTTTCCTGAATCATGGAAGACATCTATTATTCTTCCTGTCTTCAAGTCGGGATCTCGTTCGGACGTAAATAATTATCGAGGCATTCACAAAACCCCGGCTCTAGCAAAACTTCTTGAAAAAATTATTTTTAATCAAATTCTCGACTTTTGCCTAAAAAATAAGCTCTTAAGCGACTCGCAATATGGTTTTCTACCTGGGAGATCATGCGAAGTGTGCCACTTAGCTTTTCTTAACCTCGTCACTTCCCTTCGTAATGAGCAGCAGTCAGTGGTTGTGGTCTACTTTGACCTGAGCAAAGCCTTTGACAAGGTACCGCACAGACGACTTCTGGTGAAACTGGAAGCCCTATGCATCCGGCCTTCTCTCCTTGACTTCATTGGTTCCTACTTGTCTAACTGCAGCCAGAAGGTCTTAGTAGGTAATAGCTATTCGACGCCTCAGCCGATCACGAGTGGCGTTTTTCAAGGCACGGTTCTAGGTCCCCTTCTCTTCATTCTGCACATAAACGAAATTTCATTTTTACTCACAAATTCACAAAATTTCGTTTACGCTGACGATCTCAAGTGCATTTATTCATTTTCTAAAGACACTGCCAATAGTTGCGTGGATAAAATCAACACTGATTTACTTATGCTCTCACGTTGGAGTTGTACTTGGCAGATGGAATTTTCTCCATCCAAGAGCAGTTTCATGTGTTTTGGCCCCGCCAAGCTTTCTGGACCCCTAGTATTTCAAAAAAGTACACTTTTAGAACGATCAACCATAAAAGACTTAGGTCTCAGTTACACAAATAAGCTAGCATTATCGCCCTATGCAGATCGAATTTCTGCAAAGGCTGCACAGATATGTGGTTTTATATCACATAGTTTCTTTCTTCCGGAAATAAAGTTAAACCTATACCGCAAGTTTGTTCTTCCTATCCTAGAATACTGCTGTCCACTCTTTGGGCTGATGCACGCCTCTGACCGCAGTAAGATTGAAAAAGTTCAGAGGGTTTTTACTCGAAGACAATTTTCTCTTCCTGGATCCAGTATCTCTTATATGGATAGATGCCAGTTAGCAAACATTAAATTTCTGTGGGTAAGAAGACTCGAAGCCGGTCTCTGCTTCCTGTTTCACGTTAACTCTAGTCCAAATCTCCCACGCATTAACGCTCTCATTCCGGTAGATCGACCCTATGCCACTCGTAATTCTTCCATGATCATTTCAATACCCCGTAGCTCCACAACTAACCGGTCTCAGTTTTTTGCCTCTAAATATGTTTTTATATGGAATAATCTTCCACTGCAAATTAGGTTGTCGTCTACATTTGCTATTTTCAAAACCAAATTACGCAAAAATTTAACTTCGGAAGATATAAAGTCCTTATTGTCTGTTTCCTTCCCAAACTCGCAACTTTTGGATTTTGAAAAGGGTCCTACTGGTATTTGAGGCAGCTCCCTTGATATTCTATTGGTCTCTAATTATATTTCCATCATCCTCTGCAGAGTCAATCTTTGCATTCAATTTTTCTTCCCCTCCTTTTAAACTAGCATTGCCAACTCTTGACAACCTTGATACTTTCCTCCGAATTTGCAACCCTGACAATAGTCTCCAGGTTCTGTTGATGATCGAAGCGGGTTCTGATGGTTTCGCCTCTTTGGTGATGGACTATGCAGTCAGCAAGGTCGCATCTCGATGAGGATCTCGTGACCTCTACTGTCCCCTCTTCGTTTCGACCATGTTGTCTACGATGAGTTCCTCCACTCTCACCTCCACTGGTGTTTATAAACAGTAGCTCTGACTGCTATATTATCTCTCACCCGACAAGGAGCGTTCGGAACCCTCATACGTTGTCAGCAACATCACAATACTATCCCATTGCATTTAGCTATTAATATTTTAGTGA
Organism: Schistocephalus solidus; assembly: GCA_017591395.1. Taxonomy (NCBI): domain Eukaryota; kingdom Metazoa; phylum Platyhelminthes; class Cestoda; order Diphyllobothriidea; family Diphyllobothriidae; genus Schistocephalus; species Schistocephalus solidus. The sequence continues at coordinate 109,745 of WEDG01006452.1, forward strand.
AGCAATTTTTTTCTCCTATTTTTTTAAAATTGGCGGCTCGCCGAACTCCGCCTCCGATTTAACCCCAATGAGTTTTTTTACTGCTTCTTTTCCAGTTCACCGTATATGCCAATGATTGTTAACTTTTGTTTTAAAAATGGCAAATCGTTTTGAATCGGATATGTTTACCCTACTACTCATTTCTGCTGTTCATATGGATGCTCACATAGTGCAGCAATTATCCACTGTGTATTTATTTAAACCACGGTACTAAGTTTGAAACGATGGGGCTCCCTGGGCCTTAAATACACAATTTATTTATTTATTTATTTAACATCAAATGTGCAGGTTTGTGATACAAATAATGAACCAAGCAAATTCCAAAAATCTTGCCAAACAAGCTAGACGAACTAAGAAACGTAGAGAAAGAAATTACACTAAACATTCTTACTTTCACTGAGATGTTGCTTTCTGCAGACATTGCTGATTACGAAATATCACTTATAGGACATCAGTTTCGGGATAGATAGACCAAGATGAGGAGGAGGAGTCATAGTTTATATCACTAGCAAGCTGACAAATATGGCTGTCGTATATATTCCATAACGTGATTTGAATTCCTAAGCAGTACTATATCTGCTAGGTATTTTCGACCACTGACGATATCGGTTGTGTACCATTCGCCTTATCAGGCTTCCGATCAGGATCTCATTCTCATAACGGAACACTACAAAACCAGCAAGAAGAAAGATGTCCTCATTGTCGGGTGATTTTGTCACACCTGGTATTGCCTAGAAAACCTAGACTGCGCAGGGAATGCTAGATAACTTCAACCGCAAACTAATACAGTGGGCAAAACACAAACTTCTCTGTGAGAACGTAAGCTTTGGAAGGACAAGAGCCAAACTATCTTGTTCTAATTTTTATTCGAGATGACTAAAATATGCTAGACTTAAGGGATCGACCGACATAAGGGTTGAGCGATCACATTACACTCTACTTTGAGTAACCACTGTTTTTCAAACCAAATTTGCCCGACAGGTGGCAAGAAACCTTCGAAAGAGGGTTTAATCACTGACGAGAAGACAACAGAGCTCAGGAAATGATTCCGGCTCTTAAGTCTGTAGACGGAAAACTGGAGACAGACGACCAGGTCAAAGCATCCCTTCTTTCCAAATTCTTTCAGCCATTCTTCCCTCGAGGCCTAATTCTTTTGCTGTTTTTCCACCCGTTTGTTGACCAATGTTTACCACTCCTTTCACTTCCTCACCCTCCTCCTCCAAAAAAAAGAACCTAGACCTAGCCATTTTACCAACCATAATTTGGTTGAATTACTCCGTATAAAGAAAGTGGTGATCCAAAGGGTTCTGTTTTGGGCCCCCTTCTCTTCCTAATCTGCGTGAACGACTATCTCAATGGCCTTGATTTTGAAGCTGCCATATATGAATATAACATAAATATATGAACTGGAGTCAGCTGTGCTGAGGATGCAAAAAGTTTACAATCAAATATCAACAAACTAAGTGCCTGGTCGGCCAGGTGGCTTCTTAAGTTAAATATATCCTAGTTGTGATCCTACACATAAGCGCTGGTCAAAAAGTATCTCTGAAACACCAGAACTTTATTAATGGCACTCCATTTACAGAGGTAGGAACACAAAAAGATCTGGGTATGAGGACAACTTCGAATGTGATGCCCTCAGAACACTGTAAGAAAGCAGCCCACTTGGAAACATGTTTACTACATTGGATCAGACGTGCGTTTAAAATATTCTCCCCTGATCTCTTCGGAAAATATTTTGGCGTCTTCGTGAGTCCACATTTAAATTACGGAATACCAGACTGGACACCGTGGACGAAGAAAGATTTTGACCTCCTTGAACAGGTGCGACGGAGAGCAACGAAGATGTTCGACGATCTGAAGACTTTACCGCACCAAGACAGATTGAACAAGCTTGAATTATTTCCTCTTTCCTACAGGCACTTACGGTGTAGCCTGCTCTGGACATTCCGGAATATCCGAGGTCATGATTCTTCCCTCAGATTGGAGGATTTCTTCGAGTTTGCTGGAAAAACTCATTTGCGTGGTCATCAATACAAGGTCAATAGCGAACGTACGCGATTGAACCTCAGAAAGTTTTTTTCAGCCAACAAGGGGTACGACCTTGGAACTCGTTACCAAGTGAGGCGGTTACCGCTGACAGAATTTTGATTTTTAAAAAACGCTTGATGGCATAATATTTGACAAAAGATGACTCTCATAACATGATTACTCAAAACCAGCCCTTTTAAATCTTTCGGACTCTACTTTTCTTTCACAATGCTTCGCCTATAGCTGTGCAAACGCATTCAAAATAATGTTATGCTTTGACTCAAAATTTTTAAATGAACACCATTTCATATTGACTGTAAATATGCAATGATAACTTAACATTTTTAGGGTTACCCTTCAAAATATAAAATATACAAGTTGCCTGGGCCGACGAACTGTGTAAACCACTTTCCATCACATTCCAAAAGTCCTTTGATGAAAGCAATCACCCGGAAGAATGGAAAGGAACATTCATTACCCAGATCTAAAAAGGAGGTTCACGACCGGACTGTGAAAGTACAGCCCTGGCGGTTTCACTTGCATAGCGTGTAAAATAGTGAGCGTATTATCAAGAGACATTTAGTGGGCTATCTAGAAATCAATCGAATCGTATGCGATGTCACACACGGCTTACGTCCAGGAAATTTCTTTCCACGAGTGCTCTTCAGTCGCAAGAGAAATGAACAAAAGCCACAGATAAGGGCTATTCAGTAGATGTCATATTTTTCAACTTCACGCAGGCCTTTGAAAGGTTACCATGCAGCCTCCTTTACAGAAGATTTGGGACGTAAGAATTCAAGGAAAACTTCCCAATTGGATCAAGAATTTCTTGTTTTTCAGAGAACAGAGAGTTTTTGTTGAAAACTCTAGCTCAAAATGGGCATAAGTAGAAAGTGGTGTTCCACAGGGTTCTGTTTTGTGCCCGCTACGTTTCCTAATCTACGTGAACGACTGTCTCAATGGCCTCGATTTCGAAGCTGTCTTGTTTGCAAATGGCATATAAATATGGACAAACTAAGTGGCAAGTCGGCCAAGTGGTTTCTTAAGTTTAATGTATCCAAGTGTGTGATCCTACACATAAGCGCCGTTCGAAAAGTATCTCAGAAACAGCAGAACTTTATTAATGGCAATGCATTAAAGAGGTGGAAACACACAAAGATCTAGGCATGTGGACAACTGCAAATTTGATACCCTCAGTAAACTGTAAGAAAGTAGTCCAAAAGGCAACATGTACGCTGTATAATTCTTTTGATCTTGCCTGTAAACCGAAAATAAATAAATAAATTTTTAAATGGTGAAATTAGTTCCTTCTGTAGAGCAACAATGGGTCAAAGTAAGTAAGCTCACAGCCTTTTGAAGGGCAGTTCACGGTGTTCTGAAGAGAAGACACTTTGAGAAAAGAAATGCTGGACCGATTATACCTTCTTCGTTCAAAAGCATTCATAAGGGTTAATAGAAACGAGCAGTATTCCAGACTAGGTCTTACGTAAATTTTATAAAGATTGGTCTAATATTGATGGTTTTAATATTTCTGAGAATAATCCCAGTAGTTCAGTGTGTGTTCGAGTCAATAAGCGCGCAGTGCTTAAACAGATTCATTCTTTCTATCTTAATTTGATGAGTCAAGTATTTCCTGTACTGAACTGTCGCTGGATGTGATAGCAATAACCAAAACCTGACTCTCTGGTAGTAGTCGAGATGTGAAAAAAAGCATGACCCGGAGGGACTGAGAAAACCAAAAAGGGGTTTAAATAATTGTGTAAATGAAAGAAGTCCTAATAGCGTCTGATAAGTCAAACAAGTTTGCGACAAGAACGGAAACTATAGGGTTGACCATCAAAACTCTTAACTCTCCGATTTTTTATGACCTCAATGTTCACGGGTCACTTAGGATGACCAAATCCCTGACGAATATTTTTTGAAACAGTTTGAAGACTTCACCAGTCAACAAACTGTCATCTTTCACAACTGAGCCCAACTGTGCACAATCGCTTAAAATCCTCAACTCCAAGATAAGTTTAAATTGCGTTTTATTTGAAGATATTGAGATATTTTCCCGCTAAATTATAATCTATATTTTTAAGAAGTGTACTTCTGTACCGTAGCTCCCAATTTGTGGCATCAAACCGTCTAAATCCTCACGTATTCATATACCAGAAATATGACGGACGCAAAAGTAACTATCGATAAACTAGATCTCTCTGCTATCCTACGTCTGCAAAACTTTATCGACAAATATGAAAATCTATTTACGTTGCTCAACTCATTATTTGACTCAAAATCTTTTGCAAACAGCTTAACAAGCGTACCAAAAATAGAACCGATCATACACGTAGTCTAATCAGAGGTCGCTGGTAGGTCCAAACGCAAGCTAAATGTCATTATCCGAAATATCCCCCACTCGGTAAACCCCACACCATCAATCCAACAACTCATACACTCGTGTGGGCTAAACATTCGCAAAGCTTCCACCAAAAGGCTTAACCCATGAAGCAAAAATAAGCCAGTGTTAGTGACTTTCTATTCACAAACCGAAGCCGATCTTGTTTTACAAAACCCTGAAGTAAACCGAACTCTGCTCACCCGAAAAGCATTCATAGGTCTAGACCTCACACCTATGCAAAGACGTGAACTTCAGACCAAAGCCACACAGCTCAAACCAGATGTAAATCAAACCGTATCCTCAGTGGAACCCCAAGCAGGCACTTCCAACGCTGCGAACTATAATGCAAAGCGTATAAGTCAGTTAGAGCAAAATAATAAGCATAGTGTCTCCCTAGCCAAACCTTTGGCAAGTTTATCTAATGGTTTTTCTGACACTCATAATACTATTCGAAAAACTGCTTCCGCAGTTAGGAGAGGATTTCAGAATCAAACTAAACGAGCACCTGAAAATGCTATTGCCTCTCTGGAACAGCTTGATGACAAATTCTGGATCCAGTCATGTCGCAATATTAGATAGATATATAAGTGTTACTACTACTCCACCAACTGAACAACCAGTAACAGAAATTGTCGACCCAGCAACTCATACAAATCCTATGACGTACGTGTCAATCCCTTCAAGCTCAAAAGATAACCCAATTTGTCTCCTAGTTAGTATTCCTATACAAAAAGCTTTATTGAGCACACCATTACTACTAAAAAGCCCAAAAAATGTCAACCCAAGAATTATGAGTACTCCATACTCTGAAAACTGTCATAAGACACGAATAAGCTCTTATAATAACACCTCAACTCCCTCAAATTCAAATGCATGGCATAGGAGTAAATCCACGCACGCTAACCTTTGAAATGCGGAAGGTCAAGGTCAAGGGCGCGTGGACCGATTTTTAAAGATAAGTAACCGGATTAGGTTTACCATATTTATTGCCCCTAGCAGTGAACTGTCTTTTAATTGTTAGTTTAAAAAAAGCTCTTTTTGTTGCTCCATATTATTTGTGGCAGCTATATAATCAATTGGACTAATTAGTTGCAATTTGCATAAATTTGGTTAAAATTGTGCTCGGTTTGTCGTTTTCTATAAACTGTTTGAAATCACCTGCCAGTTTAGCCTATTTAAGTATACTCTTGGAAATTATTAACCCACTATTTTCTATTAATTAAACCAACATTCTGTCTACTAGCTTACGATGTCCCGCAAGCAACTCACAAAAAGACGAAAGGTTGCAGCTTCCCCTCCATCCTTGAGTAATAGATTAATGGAAGGGGACCTATCTAGCGTATGCGAGACTTCGCAGCCCTCTGTAGATATTGTCAACTCTAAAATCCCTTTGGTAAATCTGGAACCTCTTGATCCTCTGATTGCCCAAGCCTATACCTCGTCATGCGTTAATCGATCGCCGTCTGACGAATTATTAGATTTTTTGCTTAAAGGAACTATAACCAATGCCTCTGACACAGTTATCCAACAGGCTTTTCAAGTCATTGGGATAATTAGCTCCGAAACAAAAGAACGGATAAAACGCAAGCATAATTTTGTACTGCGTAATATTCCCAGTTACATATCTGCTTTCAACGGCGCGAGTTTGTTTCTGGAAAGCAGTGGCTTGGGATTCCAAGTCGCGTAGACTAAACGACTCCACTCGCTCAGTCGTAATGATCCCCATATTAGTCACGCTCTTTTCCTTGATAGAAATTGACTTCATACTCTCTAGGAAGGAGATAAGTAGAGAATTTTGTCGAAAATGGCATTCCTCGGTTTCCCCTGACCTCACCCCAATGCAGAGAAAACTGGAAAATTTTAAATTTTCGACAAGCAACAGAGAAATGACTACCGCTGTTGCTATGTTGAACAAATCGCCGCTAATTTCATCTACAGTTTCTCCATCTGAATCCCCAGCTAACTCTGCACGGAAACCGACCTTGATTAATCTTTTGGGATCCAAAGAAAACAGTATTTCCTTTTTTCGTTCTTAAGAAGGCAGTACTCCTCCTATTACCTTACCCATACCAAGTTTACCAGTTACTCCTGGTAAACCAACGCAACTTTTTTTCACGCGCAATAAGAACCCATAGTAAAGCATGGCATCCCGTACTACTGGACTCCTTTGGCAATCCTGTAGCTTTCCCCATGAATCGGAGAAAGGACCATCGGGGATTTAAGTGACCCTCTTGAAACTATATTTTCACTACCTCGAGTCGCCCATGAACTATGATGTCTCCTTATATCACCAGTACTCCAAACGATGACGTCATTCGGACGTTCACATTCGGTGGTCCACAGTCTAAAATGCTACCGTTTCTTTGGATACTAACCATCATCAGAATTCAATTCTGGATCCTAAGATGCTGAGGACTTAAGTTCATTGACGCATTTTCGTGAGATTTTGTTTCATACGCCTAAGTGATCAAGAACGAATCACCTCGACGTTTCAATATCTCATTATGAACTGCTACTTCAGTATTACCCTACCCTACTCTACAACCCTGACCATTTTTCCTAAGCAGTTTTTCTCCTACCTTTCTATTCAAAAATGAAGGCCTATTGAACTCTGCCTCCATTTTTTATGGTAGGAGTTTTTTTCACTGCCTATTTATTTCTAGTTCACCACTAATTTTTTAAACATTGCTTACTGTTGACATAGCAGGACAAGTTATGTATTTGTTTATTTTATCTGCACAAATTGTCATAACTTTTATTTCGTTACTAATGTTTGCTTAGACAGTGCCTTCCCGGTGCTTACCAAATATAAAATTCTAA
>WEDG01006453.1:0-58780 GCA_017591395.1 Schistocephalus solidus
AGAAAACCATTAGATAAACTTGCCAAGGGTTTGGCTAAGGAGACAATTTGTTTATTATTTTGCTCTAACTGACTTATACGCTTTGCATAATAGTTCGCAGCGTTTTAAGTGCCTGCTTGGGGTTCCACCGAGGAGACGGTTTGATTAACATCTGGTTTGATTTGTGTGACTTTGGTCTGAAGTTCACGTATTTGCTTAGGTGTGAGGTCTGGACCAATGAATGCTTTTCGGGTGAGCAGATTTCGGTTTAATTCAGGGTTTCGTAGAACTAGATCGGCTTCGGTTTGTGAATAGTAAGTCACTAACACTGGCCTATTTTTGCTTCTTGAGTTAAGCCTTTTGGTGGAAGCTATGCGGATGTTAAGCCCACACGAGTGCATGAGTTGTTGGATTGATGGTGTGGGGTGTATCGAGTGGGGGATATTTCGGATAATGACATTAAACTTGCGTTTGGACATATCAGCAACCTCTGATGAGACTACGTGTATGATCGGTTCTATTTGTGGTACGCTCGTTAAGCTGTTTTGCAAAAGATTTTGAGTCTAATAATGAGTTGAGCAACGTAAATAGATGTTCATATTTGTCGATAAATTTTTGCAGACGTAGGATAGCAGAGAAATCTAGTTTATCGATAGTAACTTTTGCATCCATCATATTTATGGTGAGGATTTAGACGGTTTGATGCCACAAATTGGGAGCTAGGGTACAGCAGTACAATTCTTAAAAATTTAGATTATAATTGAGCGGGAAAATATCTCAATATCTTCAAAAAATACGCAATTTAAACTTATCTTAGAGTTGAGGATTTTAAGCGATTGTGCACAGATGGGCTTCCGTTCCTCCCGTTTATGCTGTTCATACTGATGCTCACAGTGCAGCAATTATCCACTTTGTATTTATTTATACCGCGATACTAAGTTTGAAATGACAGGGGCTCTCTGGGCCTTATATATTCAATTGATTATTATTATTATTATTATTATTATTATTCAAGGCCAAAAATGCAAATAAAATAGTTCCTATTTCTTTTCGAAAAAGAACTTTTTAATTGGTTCACCGAGACACCTGTTGGATACCAATAGACACAATGGCTGAATTCTATAACAAAACAGTAAATTACCTTACTTGGCTATAATAACTTCAAAATTATCACTCAAAATGCCTATTATTGCGAAGTATGCAAGTTAAATTTCAAGTTCATGGCTGTGGATATACATCCTTCAACGCAACCTTAACTACCTCTAACTATTCCTCAATTGTTTTATTCCGCCGAAAACTAAGTGCACTTTTCTCACATCGTTAACCGCACCATTTGTCGTTTTTAACATTTGCCCTGAATTATATTTATCGGTTTAGTTCGGCTTGCGTTTCGTTCTGCAAATAGTGTTTTGTTAAAGCCAGTTTCGGGCAATGTAAGCTCGTAATCTCAACTAATTTGTAAAGATTGTAAGCACTATATATATACAGTGTAGGTACCAATATTCCTAAGTAGCGTCAAGCGCTACTTAGGAATATTGGGTAACTGTGCCTCCAATATGGGCCCTCATTTCTGATGCTGTCGCCGCATATGGGTTCGAGTTAGCACCCAAAATTCGGGTGAATAAAGTTCTTGTCACAGCGATCGCGTTTTAGTCTTCTCAGTTACTTGAAGACTTGTAGATTTCAATCTATTCCGTATGTGATGTCGTGGACAGTGCATTCCTATGCCCGGTGACCTGCCGCAATGAATCTACAGTCAGTGACCAACTTCATGCCGTGTTAACAGAACTTCAGCAACGCTTTTCTGGATATGAAAGATTATGATATTAGTTTGTAATATTGAATCTTAAGATATTTTGGCCGCGCCAGGATGCTCGCTTTCGAATGCAATAACCAAGCTCCTTAAACAATGACAAATTAAATAGCATTATTTAACCATTTATTTTTGACAATCTTATAAATTCAAATTTATTGTGTTGAAACCATGCCCAAAATAGCCTTTCTTGTATTGGTTTGGTTGTAAATCACATCTTTAAATTTCACACTTAAGAAAGGGCGTCTTAGTTTTCAAAAGTTTGTGAAGACCATGATATATCCATTTCAGTTGTCCCGTATCTGCCCGTTTATTAAGGCCCTTTAGTCCTTATGTTTAACCTTTTATTACATCTATATAGCTTCTTTTTCATGACACATGTACGTGTTTGATTCTTCTTAAAAGAGTGGACTGACAGCTTGACCGTTGAGTTTGACAATGTCCACCGCGGGTTTCACAGCAGGCGTAAAGCAAGTGCGGTGACTTGCGCGTGAATTCAGTCATAGCAGACTGGCGCTGCATCTACCGTAATCTTTTCCCTCACCCGCCTGTGCCCGATGTCAATATGACACGAAAGTTCGACCGTCGATTCCGACGAGGTCCACCGTATGCTCCACACCAGGTAGTGCACGGACGGTGACTTGCGCGTGAATTAGTTTTAAGTGATAGTAGCCTTGCGCTGCAGCTACCGCACTCCCTCCTCCTCCCCCACCTGAGCTTGGTGTCAAGACAGAGTCAAGAAACCGGAGATAGGAGAGTGCGCAGGTGGCTTGCGCGGCCGGAGCCGCCCCTGGGTGTACCGCCACACCTGACTCGGATCTCACGGAGTGGCAGTGCATATAGGCCACATAAAGAAGGAATCATTGCAGCCTGAACCCTCAGTCCGCCAGTCAACCACTCCACACAAAACACACATTGGGCTGACCACGCGGTCCGAGTTATCCCGTCAGTTGGCAACCTTCCAAGCCACGGCTTTTAGCGCACCGTGATAGTTTCAAGCACGTCAGATTGTTTAATGAGTAAAATGCGCTGAGCTGTTGACCTCACTCTCCTCCACCCCTACAATCAGACCACCATCCGAGCCAGTCAGTTGTCTGATGTGGGAGTGGGCGCATTGGCTGACGGATCGGCGTACCCGTATTCGCGCGCCACAGCATGACCTGTCCCCACATAACGCACACACGAGGATTCACTAAATCAGGGGATGTGGAGGAGCCATCGCCGTCTGACTCCCAGTCCACTGGTTAGCCACTCGACACACACAGAATATACACTGGGCCGACAGCGTCGTTTGGTGTAAGCGTCAGATTTGCAGCCTTCCAAGCCACGGTTTCTAAGAAACCGTGATTTTATCAGGTACATTATGATGATTATGAGGGTGTTGTCTATGTATTAGTGTAAATGCTGTGCGCTGATGTGGCATAGCCCCCGGTGGTTTACCGGAGGTTGTCGTGAAGGTTCATGTGTCCTAATAGGCCCATGCGGTGTGTAAATGTGCGGGAGCAGTAAAGGCAGTGGAGGCGGGCGCGGCGACTGTATGTCGGAGCCCCAGGCACTGGTTCACCAGCCTCCGTGCGATGGATTCGCAGGTGACCGACCAGGCCGATGCGTGAGTTAAATTTGCGGACGCAGTGTAAGCAGGAGAAATTGGTAGAGGCTGGGGGATGTCATTCATGGTAGTGGGGGAGGCAGTGGTGGTAAAAATGGCAGGAGCGAAGGGTGTGCATGATGTATTGGTGTTGTCGGCATTGCGGTGAATTCCGCTGTCATGGATGCGCATGTGACCGAATAGGCCCATGCGATGAGTGAATGCGCGAGGACATTGAGGACAGTGCAGACGAGGATCTCTGTTGTGTATGGGTGCTCCAGGCACTGGTTCACCAGTCTGTGTACGATGGATTCGCAAGTGACCGACCTGGCCGATGCGTGAGATGAATGTGCGGTCGCATTGAGGACAGTTTAGGTGAGAGTCCCCATCTCTATAGGTGTGGTAGTGAAGGCAAAGGTGGTGGTGGTGCGGGTAACAGGCGATGAGTATTGGGATTAATGGAATTGATGCCAGGAGTGAGAGTAGGGGAGTCTGAAGGAGGGTTAGCAGAATTTGACGTAGAAATTGGAATTGTCTGACTGTTGGTGCATTGCGTCCGAAGATGTCCAACCAGGCCGATTCGCGCGCGGAAGATGCGTTGACAGCGCGGGCATGTTGGCAGGGCCTGGGCATAGACGATGTTAGTCCGGGACGCTGGTGACTTTCGTGACGCTCTTTTGACCTTGGCGGCGGCGATCCGGTTGGCCTCATAGATTGCTGAACCAGTCTTCACTGATCTTCTCCATGCCGGTCTATCCTGAGCGAGGTCCTCCCAGGTCGCCGGGTTGATTTGCAGTTGCTTCAGCGATTTCTTCATAGTGTCCTTGTAGCGTCGTTTTTGACCTCCCTGTCAGTGAGCACCCGTAGCGACATCTCCGTAGAAAAGTCGTTTGGGTAGTCGCTCTTCGTCCATTCTTACCAAGTGGCCGCTCCATCGCAGTTGCACTCGCTTCAACATGGCGTGGCTGCTGAGGATTCCGGTGTGCTCCAGGACTTCCATGTCCGTGATCCTGTCTTGTCGTCTCAGCTTCAGTATTCTGCGGAGGCAGCTGAGATGAAAGTGATTCAGCTTCCTGGCTTGGTTCAAGTAGACGGTCCAGGTCTCCACTCCGTAAAAGAGTGTCGTCAAGACGACGGCCTTGTACATCTTCAGTTTGGTGTTCAGGTGAATACCGTGGCGATTCCACACGGAGGCCTGCAGCCGGCCGAAGGCCTAACTAGTTTTGGAGATCCGTTGGGCAACCTCGTCATCGATTCTCGTGTTGCGCGACATCGTGCTTCCTAGATAAGCAAAGGTATTCACGTTTTTGAGTTGAGAACCGTTAACATTGATTCGGGGAGCATTGTATTCCGCGCTGGATGGCGGCTGGTGCATGACAACCATTTTGGCTGTACTGATTGTTAATCCCAAATCGGCGCAGCCTGTTGCTAAGAGGTCCATGCTTCTTCGCATGTCCTCCTCCGTCACGGTGTTAAGGGCGCAGTCGTCCGCAAAGAGCAAGTCATGGACTGTAGTCGTAGACACGCGCGTTGAAGCCTGCATACGCCGACTGTTGAGAATGTGCCCATCAGTTCTGTAGGCGATGCGGATCCCAGGCTGCTCATCATGGTAGGCGTTCATCAGCATAGCCGAGAACATGAGACTGAAAAGGGTGGGAGCTAAAACGCAGCCCTGCTTCACTCCGTTGGTTACTGCGAGTACTTCGGATACCGTCCCGTTGTCAGTGACGCACACCGTCATCCCGTCATGAAGCTGACGCACCATGTGCGTGAACCGCTCAGGATAGCCAAATTTCTGCATGACTTTCCACATTCCGACGCGATTCACCGTGTCAAAGGCTTTCGTTAGATCCACAAAGGTAGTGTATAGGTGAGTTCGCATCTCCTGGCACTTCTCTTGTAGCTGGCGGGTGGCAAAGTTCATATCGGTTGTTCCGCGGTGTCGGCGGAAGTCACATTGGCTTTCCGGGAGCAGGCCCTGCTCTAGGTGACCGTTCAGACGATTGAGAAGGATACAGGCGAAAATATTCCCGGCAATGTTGAGCAACGAGATGCCTCTGTGATTATCACAGAGTTGCCGGTTCCCTTTCCGTTTGTAGAGATGGACGATGATTGCGTCTTTTAAATCCCGAGGAACTTGTCCTTGGCGCCACATCTCCTGGAAGAGTGTTGTGAGTTCTGCCATCAGCCGGGGCCCAGCGTGCTTGTAGACTTCCGGTGGGATTGCGTCGGATCCCGGTGCTTTACCGCTCGAAATCTGCTGCACGGCCCGGATAATTTCTGGTAGGGAAGGCGGTAAATCCAGGTCATTGTTCGTGTCCACTTGAGGGAGTCGGTCAATGGCAGCATCGGAGATGGCTGATGAGCAATTATAGACACTTTTGAAGTGCTCGAACCAGCACTTCAGAATTTGCGATTTCTCTGTCAGCAGTGTTGTGCCGTCAGAGCTGTGCAGCGGTGCGGTCCCCTTGATACACGGGCCGTAGATGGCCTTGATGGCTTTGAAAAAGTTTTTCATTTCATTGCGGTCCGCATACCCCTGGATTTCCTCAGCCTTTCGGATCATCCAGGCATCCTGTTTTTCCCGCAGTCGTTGCTGTAGAAGGCGCCGGCATCTGAAGAAGGCTGCTTTGGTGGCATCAGTCTGAAGGTCCATGTAGGCTTTGTGTAGTCCATTCTTCTCCGCGAGTAAGTTGATGATGTCGGCGTCATTGTCGTCACACCATTCCTGGTGTTGACGGCGTGCGCGTCCGAGGACTTCGAGGGCGGTGGACTGGATGACATTTCGCAGTTGACACCATCGTGTCTCCACGGTAGCATTATCATCTGGAGCATGCAGGTCGTCCAGTTTCTCGGTTATTTGGTTGCTGAAATCAAAACAGTGAGCGGGCAAATTTAACAAAAGAGTATTTAACTTACCTGGCGGTCGCTTACCTTGGGGCCTTCGTCAGGGTTGCAGTCGGAGCCTCATCTGGGAGATGACGAGGCGGTGATTTGTCCAACCATCGGCATCGTGGATTGCCTTGGTTACCAGCACGTCCTGTCGAGCTTGACTCCGGACAAGAACATAGTCCAGCAGATGCCAGCGCCGCGACCGAGGGTGCATCCACGTGGCCTTCTCCCGCGTCGGAAGGCGGAAGAAGGTGTTGGTCAGCAGGAGACTGTGTTCCGCACACGTGCGCAGAAGATGGAGGCCGTTATCGTTACAGCTACTGAGACCGTGGGGACCCAGCACTCTCCGCCAGGCAGCGTGGTCCGTCCCGACGCAGGCGTTGAAGTCCCCAAGGACAATTAACTTGTCCACCTTCGACACAGTCACCAGCAGGGCGTGCAGGTCCTCGAAGAATTTGTCCTTCGCCGCATCAGAGCTCGTCATTGGGGGAGCGTAGGCGCTTATGATGGTGGCGAACTGGTCTCACCGAAAAGGCAGGCGGAGGCTCATCAGGCGATCATTGATACCCTGCGGCAGACAGGGCAGACGTCCCACGATGTCGTTCCGGATGGCGAAGGCAACACCAGCGTCGCGTCGCTCTGCCCTTGGCCGGCCTCTCCAGAAGAAGGTGTAGCCGGTACCCGCCTCCTCCAGCTGACCCTGCTCAGAGAATCGGGTCTCGCTAAGAGCAGCCATGTCCACCTTGTAGCGCGCCAGTTACCGAGCGACAAGTGCCGTCCTCCGTTCCGGCCGGTTGCTCCTAGGATTGTATAAAAGGGAACGAACATTCCAGGCTGCTAGTGTGAGTGGACTCACCCGAGCAGCCTGGAGGGCATGGCGAGGGGGATTGGGACGGCAGGTATTGTTGTTTGTTTGAGTTGTACGACCGATTATTTTGCGATCTGTGAGCCGCAGCCGGCTGCAGAAGACGTGATAACCAGCATTTGTTTAGGGCACCTTTTATAGCTCCTTCCTCCGCGAGGAGGCGAGCAGTGCTGTCCCTAAACAGGGCTGCTCGGACATCCCAGACGGCTGCCGAACTCCACTATGGGTCACGGTTTTGTTTTAGTGGGAGAACGACCCGAGTTAGCCTGGGCCGCCTACGGGGTTGCTGTCGCCCCCACCGTAGGACTTTTTGAGAGGGGGGAGATGGGAAGTTCGGGAGTCAGATATGCCGGCTGTGGAGGTACACATAACACCGGAGACCCTCACCTGGTTTAGCCCGCCGGTCGTGACGGTTGCCCGGGGTGTGGCCGCTGGGAAGAACCCAACTTCGAGGAGCCACAGGTGAGAGTTGGGTACCAGTTAGAGGCGGCCACAGGAGCATTCACCACCTGTACGATACAAATGGAGCGACCAAATGCTATCTGTTTGTTGCTACCCCTTACTAGTACCCCTACACCCCGATGTCAATATCGAGTCAAGAAGACCGCCGACTGTAGGCTGCAGGCACTTAACGCAAATTAAACGACAGATTGGACTGAAAATCATCCGATAACCGAAAAACGTCGTTAAACCCAGACATGCCATTTATTTGAGCATAAAATTTCAGCATGACCTAAATGAGTACAAGAGCGTATGTGTTTAAACATACTTTGTATAGAATATATTTGAATATCTCAGGACATTGAAAATCAACGCAAAATGCATACTAATTCTGTTGTCCTTTTTTTAACCGAGGGCGTTTTCGCAGGTAACAGTTGGTATCCTGGTGCGACTAAAATTATCTTGTACTTAGATTTAACTCTAAGCAATATAAAAATCACATGTAAGTAATTCTTCCTAATCGAAAATTCATTTCAGAATTTCGGTCAAGAGTTCATGAGATTGGTCACTGATCGTAGTGAGATCGATCCACTGTATTCTTTAGTGACGAGGCCTTATACTGTAGGTTCAAGGACCGCTTGAGTTTCGTGACGGGTTGTGCTGATAACGTTTCAAAATGACCTTCCACTCTTCGTCTTCGATTAGGCGGTGTTGTCGGTTTTAGGACCGACTCACTCAACGATCTGTGAGCGCTGGCCATCTTTTTGAGTAACCTAAGATATTTAACCTAGCATATTTAAGGGTTAAACACGATGTGCCTTTAGATGCTATTTCTCGCGACATTTTTGCAGCGAATGGGACTTTTATTCGAGACCGAGCTAGTATCTTTCGTCTTTAGGATCGTTCTTAATGATGTTTCCAAGCTTCCAAATTCCACTCGCTCCCAGTCTGCACCACCAAAAATTTAAAATCGTAGGCACTGATCGGACGGATGTAAGGTACAGCGAGTCCCTATGGTGACTTCATAGATACCTTTAACAGTGTGCCAAAACAGCTCCTCAATTTGGTGACGATACTCTGCTACCTCCGTACGTTCGAAGCAAATTTTTAGACTAACATCAGTTTCAGTCCCCCGACGCTCATTTGCCGTCGTCAACATTGCGTACAGGTCTTCTGATGTAAATAACTAGGACACGTGGTACTATTCGAACTTGTTCAGCGTCAAAACGAGTACTCAACAGTTGCAGACAAGAAGACGCGTTGGGATGGGACAGTAATAGGTTCTCATCTCAGTGGCCTACGGCTGAACTGAAGTATTCGCCGCGGTGAGGAAAATTTGCCGGAGATCATCTCTAAGACGTAGGCCGTTTTGGTTCTTCCACTGTCTTTTCACCCTTCTTAGAGGTAGGCACAATGCTGGTCGGGTCATTCATAAGGTGCCGTTTCATTATCCGGTGCCAGTTCCGCCCTGTCCTAGTACACTGACGCTCAGTTACTAATTTATGCTTCAGGGGAATACCTCAGGATGAACTTTCTTAGCCTATAAGCCTGGTTTCAAAATACGCAATAAAAACTCTGTCGTTGCTCCTACGCGAATTTGTCCTGGGACGTCTAGTTTCAGTTTCACTTGCTAGTGGCATTCAATAATCTCATCTGATTGCAGGACAAAATAAGAGTGTCCAGCCGGTTACGAAGCCAGATCGGTAAACGCCCATATCAGATGATTTCGAATATTGCTAACTGTGGCCTACAGATCGTAGACGCACAGCTCAACTAGTTCCAGGTTTAGCTATTAGGCCTTTCCGCCCTTGAGTTGTGTCGTAGGTGACTGATGTCGTCTAATAAGGCAAAAGAAAGCCTACCAGCTCCTCATGTATTCGTTGTTCTAGCAGGCATAAACTCTCATTTAAGTGTCGCAGGAGAGGTTTACATTTTCTAGCAATGAAGCGAATTCTGACGAAGCGGACAGCTAGCTGTAGTCGACCCGCTCAGTCATTTCTGCATCCTTCAGCCTACTGCCTGAGATGACCTCCTCTCTGTTATCCAGTGAAGATAGAAATCTCTTTTCTAAAGTGTCACAGGTGATGAGCTAAAGCGCAAACTATAAAGTACGCCATCACACTAAAATTCTGCATATAGGCCCCCAACCTTTCAGTGGGTTGGGCCGTTCTCTTTAAGGCTTGAGCGCATCTCTGATTCCGCGGTCCTTAACTATGCGCTGAAGCTGGCTGCCGACCGACTTCGATGCAGGATTTTCGGTGTTGGTTGAACCTGGAACATGATGCCAGCTTGAATCGGTTATGTTGAATGCTATCGCAAGTATATTGGTGGTGAAATTAAAGAGTTTTCCATTGACTGCCAGGTCAACAAAGAATTCATAAAACACCTATGGGCCTCACCGCTGCATGTACTAATTTTCGAGGGTCCGCTCAAACACAGCAAATCACAACCTTTTCTATGCTTACGTCCTTTCCTTGTTTTTTTTCCTCAGGCGTCGGCTAGAGTCTGTAGGAGAAATTAAGTGTAGTCCTGGTGGTTCTCTCACATCGCCCTCTCGATTTTGATAAGTTGCGACAAACTTATTTATATTACCAGAGTGAACTTGGTTGATGCACTAAAAAATCATTTGTACATCACCTGACTGCTTTCAGGTGCCTGTTACACATTCCGCCCCACAAAGGGCCACTTATGAAATGCGCTGAATCAAAAAGGGCCCGATTAGGGGACGATACGCGTTATCCGGGTTGCAGTTTCAGTAAGCACGCCTAGATGCAGGTTTGCGCTGCGCCAGCCACATGCGCCTAATCATCGCATAAGATGGCTGCTCGATTTTGGCAGTGGACTGCTACCCGAGAGAGGGAATAGGTAGTGAGGTCGGCTCCGGTGACTCCGTCTTCACGGCGCTCTGTGCGTATTTGTCATTGTAAAGGAGCTGATGCACTATTTAACTATCACAATGCGCTAAAAACAGTGGGTTGTGGGGTTGCCAACAGACGGCGTAACACGGTTCTTACGGGATCAATGGCTCCTTCTGATTTTGACTTCTATGAGGCTTTCACTTTGACCGGATCCAAGCCGCTCCTTGCTCGCATGAAAACTAGGCATGTGTATCGCACGCGTAGACTGACTCTTCAACCTTATCGCTCAACCCCGCGCGCTCGTCTCGTCTCTATCTCTACACCTGGCTCAGGTGGGTGAGGAATTAGTTTGGTAGATGCTGCATCAATCTCTTAGTATATATAAGTAGGTGCTCACCGATCAGCTACAGGACTCACTCGTCCCGTTGTGCCTTTGGGGCTCACTCTCGAGCTTCACCAGCAGCCGCAGGGTGGCTAATGATAATGGCAGAATAACGTGACCGACAAAGACAAGGGAGACTGGAATGGCCATTTCTGGCTTATTAGCCGTCATCAGCCAGCCATACCCAACCCCAGGCGCTGCGGCGCCCTAGGCTCGAGCTCGCGACCGGTTGGTTAGAAGTCAAACACTCTACCCACTGCGCCTCGAGCTCGTCTTGCCGGATTCGTTCGGGAATATTAACTATGGTAAGTAGGCGCTCACAGGACTCACTCGTCCCGTTGTTCCTTGGGGCTAATTCTCGAGCCCCGCCAGAACGCGCATATTGCCGTCTCTGCGTCCAACAGGCTATGGAACAAATGGCGGGTGTCATCGTTGATGACGGTCGAGCTGTTTTATCGTCTGTTAGGAATACTCCAAAACGATCCCAATAAACTATTTCGTGTTCTGCCTGATCTGTTTTTTACATCATAATCCTGTTTTTTTAATTCATAGGATATAAAACGGGCGCTTAAGTTAAACGGGCTTCTCTTAGCCCCGGATGCGTCTAATTTTGTTGTTGAATCTCTGAAACACTTGGAGCCCACAGCAAAGGAGACTACACTCAAAAGGTTTGTGGATGCTGTGCTGGAACGCAATTTCGAGCTTAATAACATCCCGAAGGCTGTTTGCGAGGACATTTTCCGCGAATGGAAGAATGAATCTACCAATTCACAGGAATTTATGTTCATTACCGATGCTTTCCAGGTAGGCAGCCGCTGTGGGTTCGAATTCCACCTATTTTTCGAATTTTTTCACAATTAGGTCAAATAGTTTATTCAAATACCAAAACCCTCATTTATTCCGGCCTTGTTAAGTGGATATCGTCTGCAAAAAACCGCGTTTTCAGACGTCTTGGCTCTGCTTTGTGAGCGGGCAGAGTGAATGGGACCTTCCAAGTTCAAACTCACCTCACCTCAACCCATTTCACGCCCAAGCTACTACTACTACTTCTACTACTACTACTACTACTACTACTACTACTACTACTACTACTACTACTACTACTACTACTACTACTACTACTACTACTACTACTACTACTACTACTACTACTACTACTACTACTACTACTACTACTACTACTACTACTACTACTACTACTACTACTTAATCTACTTCTACTACTACTACTGCTTCTACCTCTTATACTAGTACTACTATTACAACTACTTATAATAATACTGATAATGCTACTAATACTACCTCATAATATTACTATTACTATCCTGATTACTGTTGTTGCTGCTGCTATCATTGTATAATACTTAATACTACGAATACTAATAATACTACTAAAACTTACTACTTCTTCTACTACTACTAATTATAATACTGATAATACTACTAATAGCAACTCATAATATTACTATTACTATCCTTATTACTGTTATTGTTACTGCTGCTACCACTGCATACTACTCACTACTACTTATACTACTAATATTACTACTTCATCCACTACTGCTGCTGCTTCTATTACTACTTTTAATTCTGCCACCACCCCCGCTGCTACTTATAATATTTCTGGTTCTACTGCCACCGATACTGCTACTGTTTACCTAGCTCCTGTTCTCATAATTCACAGCGCCGTAGACGGTAGTGACTGGTGGTCGGCCACGAGCATTTATGTTTTCTATGCTCGAACTAGTGGCTTTCATGCCGTTTAATACGCTTTAGGTTCCTCGGTTTAAATACTGTAAGTATTCAAGGAAGTTTTTGCCGTTGCAAGATTCCGCTGAAGATACAAGATCTCTGTTACCCAATTCCCCCGCGATGAAGGCCTTTCTCTATGCCCACCGTTATGAGGTTAGTGCTTCTTTTCACAAGCCGATCGTCTCTGTAAAAAAGCAATACCCACCATCGGTTTTTCTCTCCTCCGCTCTCGTCTAGATGGTTTACCAGCGCGTCCTTCGGAATCCGGTCTTTGCTTCATCTAGTGGCTCCATTGCCGGAACAAATCGCAACACCACCGGTTTCAAACTCCAACCAATAGAGTTTTTACTTGCTCTTGGAGCCAAGGAGGACAGTGTGGTTGTATTGGGTGCTTTAACTCAACTGAAAAACGGCCAATGGTACTTGGAGGATCCGACGAGTCTTGTGAAACTGGATCTTTCGGTGGCTACTTTTCACCAGGTACAACTTGGCCTGTCTATGGCACAGAATCAATTTTCAGCTATCAGATTTTGACCAAAAAAATTCAAAAAGCTGAGACGACCACTGCTTCATGTCCAATCCTGTGTCGTACGTCGCGGGGGCACTTTAGATGGGGGCTTTATGCTATCTCTACCACTGCACAAAATTTCATTGCTGGGTGCTTTGAGCCAGGTAGAAGAAGGAGCCTAGGGCTCAAAACCGATCTACCGCCCATCTCTCTTCTACCCATTTCACCAAATGGTCAAGAGCCCCTTAAAATTCTCACAACTTGAATAGTTGACAACCGATATTCTAACTCGATCTTCCAAACGGAGCCTACTGCTACACTAGCTCCTCCTTAATGCACCTTTTAGTATAGCACCCTGGCATAATAATTGATAGACTGTGTCTGTGTTATGTGTAGTCGATGACTACCACGTGTGTGGAACGTGTAGATGCATGTTCTATCACACCAGCGAATACTTATGCGTCGTTCTTAGTCATGTAGTAGCAATAGTATTATGCGGCGACACTGTTACTTTGTGGGTGCGGGAAAACAGAGCGTGGTAGGTGCTGTAGAGGTCACCGCTGCGCTCTCTGGACACGGCCATCCCCCCCCCCACTGATGGCTGCGCTGCAGATGCGCTGTACCAAAACTAGGATCAGCTTAACTCACGGCACGCGTTTATCGGACTGCGCAGAGTCCAAACGAGCGCAAAATTACAGCCTTTCATGTGGCGTATGGTGGCACGTCTTCAAAGTAAGCCTCCCAACCGCGTCAGCCATCGCGTCAGCCATCCCTTCGCCAAGTGACTGACCGACTAGGACAGTCGACTGTTGCACGAAGAGATCAAGTGAGGCCGTCCCATCAGCACGCTCTTCATTATAATACATCTAACGCATTTGAATCTATCACGATGCACTAAGAATCGTGGCCCGGATGTTTGTCAAATGACGGTGTGACATGGTCTCATGCAGGACTGAGAGTCAGGCTGCAATGTCTGTTTTTTTTAAAAAAAAACATTTTGCCCGCTCTGGAGCTCCAACTCGTGAGATCCAATCCATTCGCACAGTAACCTGGTACATGAAGGGACCAGATCGCACTTGCCAGGCGTTAAGGGGCAATTTAGCGCAAGTCACCACTGCTGTGCTCACTCGCTCGGGTTGGTGGAACTTTGTGTTTGCTGACAAGGATTGGTTGGCAGCGCGACTGTCTGAAGAGCAAATCTTGAAGTAGCGGCTATTCTCGCCGACCCTGCCCTTGTCGGTCTACACGGTCGGCACGGATGCGAAACCTCGCGTGGCGGCATTTTTTCACACCTATCACCTCATTCCATTTTGTTTACAGATTGCATTTTCTTGGATCTTCGCTTCGTTTGACTCCCTGCCGAAAGATGTGAAATATTTTTCCGGGGAGGACTTTATTCAACTGTGAACTGGTATTACTAGCGACGATAAACTCATTCTTAACTCGTCAATGCCCTGCTGAGATTGGGACTAACATCATACCTTTTTAACTAGTTGAAAAAAGAAACCCCCCTTAAAATGTCCATCTTACTGTATTTATTATTTTAGTCAAAGCAACAGCTCGAAAATCCTTCATTTCAGTACGTAGATATTATCTCCTTTTTTTAGGTGCAAGCGATTTGAGAAACGGTAAATGCTTTCTGCCTCTGTGTAGTAATTTCGATCTGAAGTGTACTCATCAGACACACCCATTTATTTTCGACTTTGAAGTTCTCTAGTTCCGCACACACTCACTTTCTGCTGGCTTTCCCGTGGTATTTGCTTGATTATATTATATTATTATAGTATCGCCCTCTCCGTTCTATTCTGCTGACTGCTTTTGCTTATAACTTACCGTTAGCTCATTTTCTCTCCCCCGTCATGTTTCAGTTCAGTTCAGTTCAGTTCTTATTTTGAAGGTTTTAATAAGCACATAGAACAGAATCTACATTTATGCGCCATAGACTGAAAACCCGGAAAATCATCTCATCACTCTTTTAAGGATGATTTGAAGCTCATCGTAATCGAAAACCCGAAATACTTATAAAGAAATTTAACAAAAAGCAAGTCCCCTTAATATAAACCAAATGGTGCATTCACGATTGCAACTGAAAATTCTATTTAAATTTTTTATTCAGTGCATCTTAAACACTGTAAAAACGGAAGAAAAACCACCAGTTCTTGTGAAACCGTACTAGAACTGGTTTGTAACGGCCATACTTTCCATTGCCCTTAATCTGGGAGACTACTTCCGTGGATTATACATCTAGTGAGTCCCGTTAGCGACTCTTGGGCGTTCATCAAATACTACTACGGTTTAGAATAAACTTAGGAGACTCACCTTTATTGCATGGGTAGGGCCTTCATATTCCGCTGTCATGTTGAGGGGTCCAACTAACGAATCCTTACTTGAACTTTCACACAAAAACGAAGAGAATGTACGCGTTATTTTATTACTAGTAAGTTTTCAGGTAAGAAGTCATGTTTTATAAGTTACTTTCATGCATGCTTATGTATGTTATTTAAAGCATTAGGGGAAACTCCAAAATAAGTATTTTTTTCGAATTCCCGTTCTTTTAAATAAACTTGTCCTACATATGTCAACTTTAATGTCGACCTTTCAACCCATTTGGAAAAGAGAGGCATATCTGATTCCTCCTAGAAGATTTGCTGTGCTGCAAGACAGGAAGCAGCTAAATTAAACTGGAGAAAATAGAAAATGGACACGTTCGTTAACGGTACCATTATTTGGTTCGACTGACCATAACTAGGCGAGCGTTTATTTGTCCTTATACGGAAGTATGCTAAAAAATATCTTCGTACTACACGATGTAAAGCTTCAGTAAGTAGGATTAAAAATTGGAGAACGTGTATTGTGTAAGTTTCGGATTACAAGCTTGGTTATTTCAGTTCAGTTAAGTTTTTTTAAGGGAAATATAGGTGAAGCCTTTGAGCTCCCTATTGATGTCAATGACACTGCAAATTAAAAAAGGCTGACATATAACGAACGTTGGACAAAGGGTTATTGCCCCGTCACACTACAGGGCATCGGACAAACAATTATAAAATAATGTTACTCAAAAATAGGGAGTAGTATGTATATGACGTGAAAATTGTGGATGGGAATATGTTTCAGGAAATGTGCTAGGTTCGGATGTCGAGCTGGATAAAGTTTGCAACCCTCGAGATTTTAATTAGACTGATGATGCTGTGTTTTACCTTTATTCACGCTGATGAATCAAGGCTATTGCTGCCTTTCACGCTTTAGGGTTTGTTCCCAGAGGGCGCCATTGTTCTTGCTGAAGGCTCCTTTGACGATGACGTCTTCAAGGTCACTGGGATTGGCCTTCCTCCGGTGGAAGAGCCTCACCTGACGCGTCGGTACTTTTCAGTGTCCAACCCATTTGGGGGTTCCACCGTTGATGGTCCAGCTGCTGCTGTCGACACCAATATGATTCGTCTTCTCCAGACCTCGCAGGTTACTCTTACTCTTGTGATCTTGATACCATTCGACTTACTGAGGACGCTTTGTGTATACCTTCTCATAACGCCAATGTTACTAATTGTGCCTTGCCCTCAGTACTTGTTAAGGGTTCCCGGATTTCAGTTCCCACTTTCTTTGTACTCTTTTTTACAATCCATATTTTACTGAAAAGATTACAGTAACACGTTTATTTGGATTGGATGCTCTCTGTATGCGTTTCCGACCTCTCACAAAAGTATGCTGAACTATACTAAAATTTAACCAAGTTGGACCTATTGATTTCCTGGAAGTCTTTGCCTAACTTATTATCCTTCCTTTTAAGGCCGCTTCTGACATGTTAGTGCTTCTGGGCGAGACGCGGTTGGACATGCCCGGCTGCATTGAACACTTGGAGACGCTCTTCCTCGGCTATTCAGACTTCCCTCCAACAGCCTTTGTCCTCTGTGGTGATTTTATTGGTCCGGAATTCGCAGCCTATAATTCCTTGACAAACAAGGTATATTCTTGCTCGTTGTTCAACTTCGTCTCATTTATTGCCGTTACTGTTACCTTAACTAGTGTTTGTGCGGTCTGATTTGCAACCACTAATGCCATCCGAGTCACCTAGCACTGGTGGATGTGACATGCGGTTGGCTGCGTTAGGCACGGCAGACCAGACTAGAAATACATGCTATGGTACCCTCAAACATGTGAGATCGGAGCTGCTCACTCCAGTTAGTGTGAAATCCTGGTACTTGTGTTTGGGGGGCCAGGTAGTGTATAGGGCCCGCGCAGACGAGGTCAGTAACTATGTCACCCACTTCACCCATTTCCCGTACGAGAAAACTGACTGGCACGGACAGTGGCTGGGGCCTCGGAATGGTAATATAGAGTGAGGTCGACATTTTACTCACTAAAAACAATCTGACGCACTTGAAGATATCACGGAGCGCTAAAAGCCATGGTTTGGAAGGTTGAAAACTGACAAGATGCCTCGGACTTCGCAGTCAGCCTAGTGTGTGTTTGCGTGGAGTTGCCGACTGGTTGACTTAGGGCCGGTCTGTAATGGTTCCTTCCTAATGTGGCCTTTATGGCACTCCCACTCCGTGTGATCCAAGCCAGGTATTGCTACACGTTTAGATGCGCCAACAATCTGTGGCCTTTTCCGCATCCGGCCTTCTTGACTTGGAGGAGGAGGAGGACCAACTGGTGGGCTCCCTAATGTGGTCTCTGTGGCCCTCTGACGTATGTGCGCTCTGAGCCGTCCACATTTTTTTTCTGATAACCTTTTTTTGTTGTAATGGGGCCAATTTGTGCATGGCAAGCGTAGTCGGGTCGTCTAACTCTGTTAGCTACTGCGCCCGACTCCACCCTCGAACCAGGCGGTAAACGCAACGCGGTAACGATGAACGTCGCGGGTTGGGGGTAATTGGAGGTGAGCCGTTACTGTTGGAAGCGACTGCAGGACTTCATAAAGACAACTATTACTGCGTTAGAACGCGATGCTTGATCTGACATTGCTCCCGGCTACGCTTACCACAGCACTACCATTGCTTCCCCTGCTGAACAAACAAGGATTCTCACAACCGGTAGTACCCGGATGTAGCTGTTGTGTTTGGGTTCACAGGACCACACATGAAATTAAGATATCGACAAGGCACTTCGTAAAACTACCGGCTCATCACAGGCATCCTGTACTACATTACTAGCTTATCAGATATCGATCCCGTCGTCTAAGTTTTTTTTGAATATAATTTGTTTTTCTCTGACAGTTTTGTCGATGGCTTGGGAACCTTTGCCGCACTTTTGTCATTCTCCCTCTCTAGAACAAAAAGAACCGAGGCACCACAACCCATTTAATGACACCCAATTTCAACGGTGGATCTACAGATTTTATGTTATAGACACGTGTAGAGTGTACAGTTGGCCCATAGCTGAAGGGTTGTTTTGCCTTTTTTCAACCGGTTTGAGTGATTCCTCTTTTGCTCTCCTCCATATTCGCAGAGTTCTGTACTGAAGAAATTATTTCGGCGTCTCGGTGAAGCCTACCTACGCGCTTATGATGATCTGGCGAGACAGGGCGTGCGTCAGCCGAAGCTCATCCTCGTGGTGGGGCCGAACGACCCTTCACTGGGGCCCCGGGGCATCCTGCCACGTCCAGCGTTGCCAGAGGATCTCTTTGAGGAGGTGCCCGGTTACGATCGCAAGGCGAATGGGAGGACTCGCCTCCCAACCTGGCTGCACCTCGCCTCCAATCCGGTTCGCCTGCGTCTCTATACTCGCGAGATTGTCGTCTTCCGTTATGACTATAGCCGCCAACTCCTGCGTCATTGCGTCCACCTGCCTGGGACTATAGCAAAGACCGTCACCCGCAGTCTGGTATGAACATTACTGATGGGCTGCTGATGAAACCTCCATACTTATTCCTCCTCCTCCTCCTCCTCCTCCTCCTCCTCCTCCTCCTCCTCCTCCTCCTCCTCCTTCTCCTTCTCCTTCTCCTCCTCCTCCTCCTCCTCCTCTGCTTCTCTTTCAGAAAGGGGGTCGCATGACCCTAAAGAGATTCCGTTGCAGATGGGAACGAAGTGCTCCCGCTAGCGCTCAGCCTTGGCCGAGTAGACACCAATAAAGCCACCATTCACGTCGCAAACAGATTCAGTCAGTTCAGAGGGCTTACGGCTAACTTGGCGGGTAATTTGGTCGTTTTCGAGTGGCACTAACGCTTGTGACCTAACCCATGGTGGTCGCTATTCCAGCCCAATATTTCTTCTGGTCATCACTACTCAACTCTGCTGTCATTTTCTTGCTTTGTCACAAGGAATCAGCATTACGGGATCTGGCTCGAGCTCACTGAGCAGACATCTGCTGGGTTCTTCCGCTGGTCCAGTCACTGCGGCGCTGCTGAGTGAATCCAAGAAATTTCTCAGCTGCCCCCTAGACTTATGTCTTCGGTGATGACTATTTGTCACTGCCTTTCTCGTCGTTTCGGATAGTGAAACTGCACCGAATTTCTGTGCTCGGCAGTGCCGATTTATCGGATTTTTGTGACATTGAGGAACGTGGCATTTTTAGTGCGGATGAGAGGTGCACTTTCGGGCATGTACGAGAGCATAGTCCGACCCCTGGGCGTTACTAGTCTCAGCATCTGCTATTGGGAACCCAGGTCTGGAACCTTCCACTGACTAGAATGTAGTCGATCTAACTGCCCCGTATGACGGTTTTTTCTTTAATGACAGCCTACAAGTGGCTGGTACTGAGCACGCGACAGGAGTTGTGGCATGGAAAGTGTGATCAAGTGTAAATGGTGGAATCCCAGGTGGTCAACACTTAGGATTGGGTATAATTGACTGATGACGGCTAATAAGCTAGAAATGGCCGTTCCTGTCTCCTTATCTTTGTCGATACTCCATCATATGATCTGTGTGTTCATGGCAGGGTCATTTTTTGGCGTAGATCAGCTATCTGGCCTTGATGATCGCACGAGCAGCCACCAACGTGCATAGACAGAAGGTTGTTGTGATCTTGCATACATGGTGCGTCTAAGCAGATCGCGTATACCCAAGGGTGCATTACGAGGAGCGCCTCGCACCCGCTGATATAACATGTTTTCCGTTTGACGATTTTTATGGACCCAGGTACCGTTATCTTTAATAACTAACTAGTTGACTAACCAAAACATTCTTCCCCGTTAGCTGCCTGTGGTCGTTGCTTTGACCAACGTTTGAGCGGCCGTGCGTCCATTCTTTATCAGTCACCCACATATGATTTATTTCACAGCTTTTCACAGGAGAAATACTTGCGCCAAATTTCTGAGCCCTTCCCTCATCCTCTCCCCTAATCCTCATTATGATAGAATCTCGACTATCAGGGTGATCAACCAGCTCCAGTGGACGCTGAATTCGCCGGAGAAGAGGAGGAGCTCTCGGGCCCTCGTGCGGTATCTCTGCCCAACTCCGCTGCCGAGTTGGGCTTCAGTTTGGCGCGCTGTCTAGCCAGCCAGGCCCATCTAACGCCCCTGGCGCTTCACGTGAGTCCTGTCTACTGGAGCTGGGACCAGGCGCTGAGTTTGAACCCCCTGCCGAACCTCGTCGTGGCTGTGGAACCGAACGCTGTGGCCGACTTAAATGTTCCCGTTGCCTCCTCCAGCGCCAAAGATCGCGAAGCTAAGGCCACCTTGCTCGGGAATTGTCTTTTCTCCAATCCAGGCCGTTTCGGCAGTGTGCAGCAGACCGCATTCGTCGCTGGTTCTGTCGGTACATTGGCTACTCAGGACGGTGAAATCGACCAACAGGACAGGGCAGCGTTAGAGGAGGGGGAAGAGGAGGAGGTGATGGTGGCAGCCGCAAAACCTGGCCAAGCGCGACTGGAGTACACCTTTAAGGTGTACTATCCGAGTACACAGACTCTAGAAGACAGTAGACTACCCTCCTAAATGCTTCGCAATATGCGGTTTTTATTTGTATTCTGTTACTTTTTAGCGCAGCTCGTCTGGCAGAGCACGTTTCAGTCTTGTATATATACACACACACACTTTTACACACATTCTTTTTTTATTACTGTGAAATTAGACGCTTTTTGCTTCTATTGCGAGGTTTTCTTGGGACTGTTGATATCAGTGCGTACCTGCAAGGCAGCGAAGACAAAGAGACCTGCTTAATAACTATTCACGGTCGCCACATTGCAGTCGAACGTTGCAGTTATGTGTGTGTTAGACCTGAACTCTCCTCGCCCTGGTAGCGCTGTCGCTGCTGGTTCACCGGAGGTAGGGATCTGCTACTTTCTCACCTCCATTCCGCCAAATGCCGTTCCACTCTCCCCTCTCTGTGGACGCTCCTTGCAACACGGAAATTATGCTAGATGATAGGTCCTCTGAGGAGAAGTAGATACGATTGATGGAACACGAATTTTATTCGCCCGATGCCTTGGATTCACGCTCTAACCCATCATCAGAGACAGCACCCTCCCATTCCTAGCCTGTCTTCAGAATATACTTGCAATCTGCTAACGCCTGTGTTTGCCGAAACTGTCACTTGCATTCGCTGTTCCTTACATACTTCTGACGGCATTCACCCGAATTGATTCGGCCGGCTTCATGGGGTGGCCACACACCAGCACGGATGGTCGCCTTCCATCGCAGTCGTTGAGCAATAAACTCCCTAGCGATGTGAAGTTGCTTCTCTTGCCACAAGTCCAGCCAGAAACCTCAAACCGCAACTAACCATTAAACTGTTTAGGCGGCAGCTTTCAGGATAGGGGCTATGTGGGTTGGTTGTCGGAGGCGCCCAACTTTAAGGTTCGATGATTGTGATTGGCTGGGGAAGCCTTAGCTGACTAGTGGACAGCCGTGCCTAAACGTATGGCCGCTGCACGCTTTGTCACTGCTTATTCGAGAGCGCTCATCTCGTAATCATTCGTCTGTGAACACACTGACTAGTTCGCAGGCAAGCCCTAGAGACGGACCCTGTATTGACGGGGTTCTGATTGAGCATAAACAGTTTATTCTGGAACAAGCCGCAAGGTCATTTATAAAAGCAGACCATTTGCGCAGTGATACAGGGCAGCTGTTGGTCCCCCCCTATGCATCCCGTGGCCAGATATATTTAACATCCAGGTATCGATTGATGCCAAACCTTCCTACCGGTAGCGGACGAAAGATTTTACTCCCTGACTTCTCGCAATTGCCTGGGTTCCTGCATCTACTGGAGAAAACGAACATCGGTTTTGGTTTGGTTTAGTAATCGTAACTACGGCAAGTCGCTCTCTGTGTCCTAACTAATAAATTCCTTGTCGGTTTGACCATCGTTTTCGACTGTTCACCGTATGCACCACAGCAGGGTGATGCAGGGACGGTGATTTGCGCTGGAGAGACCAGAATTGTACTGCATCTACCTCTCTGTTCCACTCCCCACCTGGGCCCGTTGTCAAGACAGAGTAAAGAAGACCGGAGCTGGGAGAGGGCGCAGGCCCACGCACTGGGGTTCAACACCAAACAAGAACAAAACAGCATAAGGAAGGGGCAGCTCGCTGGCGTCTTTTAAATCGTCCCCTCACTGGAAAGCGAACTTTTAACTCCCCTTCCCCTTACTCCGAAGAAAAAGAAGCCCAGCAATTCTATGTCAGGCTGCTGACGACCAGCACAAGATGCCAATGGCATTGACGTAAGAGGTGCTGGGGACCTCTGTGTGTGTGGGCGCGCACGCGGGTGTCATGAGAGAGAAACGTGGCTCGCAAGGGACACTCCCCAGATGCTGTGCACAGAACACACTCTTTATAGCAAGCGCGCGCACACACACACATATAAAAATCAGTAGCAAAGGCACCAGAGGCAAGGTAACTAGGGTAGTGCATGCATTCACCGAGGTGGGACAGACTAAAAGGCGACTGGGAAAACGAATCTTGTTCTGTAACACTCCAAATGCTGCAAGTTGGGGAGGAAGGAGCCCAGAGCAGGCGTACATGCAAGGAGTGGGAGTGCCATAAAGGCCACATTAAGAAGGAGCCATTGCAGCCTGACTCAGTTGCCAGTCGTCCATTGTACACAAACGCACGTACTGGGCTGCCCAGGCGGTCCGAGTTATCCCATCAGTTGGCAAACTTTCAAGTCACGGCTTTTAGCGCACCGTGATAGTTTCAAGTGTGTCAGGTTGTTTATAATGAGGAAAAATGCACTGAGCCTTCGACCTTAGTCTCTCCCACACCCCACGATCAGATCGCCGCCCGAGCCAGTCAGTTGTCTGATGCGGGAGTGGACGCCTTGGCCGACGGGCTGACGTACTCTTCTACGCGCGCCACAGCACGACCTGGCCCCCATAACGCCCACACCAGGTTTCACTAAACCAGGGGATATGGAGGAGCCATCGCCGCCTGACTCCCAGTCCACAGGTCAGCCACTAAATACATAACACACTGGACCGACGGCGTATTCTGGTGTAAGCGTCAGATTTGCAGATTTCCAAGCCACGGTTTCTAGGAAACCGTGATATTCTCACGTACGTGATTATGGTGAGGGCGTGTGTATGAATTGATTGAGGTATTTTGCGTTGACTTGATTTGCCAAAGGTTATCGTGAACTAATAGGCCCATGTGTTGTGCGAATGTGCAGTTGCAGTGAGGGCAGTGGAGGCGGGAGCGGCGACTGTATGTCGGAGCTCCAGGCACTTGTTCGCAATGGATTCACAGGGGACCGACCAGGCGTCAACTTCGGAAAGAGGTGTCTTTGCAGCGGTAGGGTGGTCGACGTAGGCTTTGGGCAACCGGTTCTTCTCGGCGAGCAGAGTGTTGATAGCTGCGTCATTGTCATCGAACCAGTTCTGGTGTTGACGACGTGCATGGCTAAGGACATCCAGGGCAGTGGATTGAACCATGTCCCTTAGTTGACATTATTGGTCCTCCACGGAGGCATTCACTTCGGCGCCTGCAAGGTTGCCCAGCCGGTGAGCCAGTTCGTTTCTGAAATGGTGAGCAGGTACAAGGAGTAAAACAGTATTCAACTTACCTGTGGTCACTTACGTTGGGGTCTCCTGTGTGGCTGCAGACGAAGCCTCCTCTTGGAGTTGATGAGGCGATGATCCGTCAGTCCGTCGGTACCGGTGATCGCCTTTCTCACCAGTATGTCCTGCGGGTCTCGCCTATGGATGAGGACAGAATCCAACAGGTGGCAGTGCCTCAACCGGGGTTGCATCTAGGTCGCTTTCTACCGCATCAGAAGGCAGATGCAGGTAATGGTCAGGTTTAAGTGGTGCTCTGCGCAGGTTTGTGGGAGGAGGTCATTTCATTGAAGCTGTTTAGACCATGGGGCCCCACACTCCTCTCCGTAGCATGGTCTGTCCCGAATCGGACGTTAAAGTCACCAAGTACTATTAACTTATCCACCTTCGGCACAGCTGTATGAGAGCGTGTAAATCCCCGTAGAATTTGTTCTTTGCGTTATTGGGGAACGTAGGCGCCAATGATGGTGGTGAACTTTCTCGTCGGAGAGGCAGGTGGAGACTGATCAAGTGAGAATAAATGTCCTGTGGCAGACAGGGCAGTCATCCCACGATTTGGTTACGGATGGCAAGGCGACACCAACGTCACATCACTCTGCCTTCGGGCAGTCGTTCCAGAAGAAGGTGAAGCCTGCACCCGCCTACTGCAGCTGTCCCTGTTCAGCGAATTGAACTAGCTGAGAGCAGCAATGTCCACTTTGTATTGGGCCAGTTCTCGAGCGACTTGCACCATTTTCCATTCTGGCTGGTTGTTCCACCGGTCGTGACGGTTTCCGGGGTGTGGCCGATGGGCAAAGCCCAGCTTCGAGGAGCAACAGGTGAGAGTTTAGTACCAGTAAGAGGTGGCTACAGGAGCATTCACCATCCGCACAAGCTAAATGGAGCAACCGAATGCTGCCTGTGTGGTGCCGCCCCTACCTAGCACCCCCTACACCCCATATATTCATATAACAACATACATAAAGTTATTTCATTGTGATGTTTTTCTTTACAATTTTCTTTCCATTGTGTTTTGTCCGGTTTTCATCTCCCTCCTCCAGCTCCTATTTTTTACTTGTGTATGTGTATTTGAGGAGTACGGGCTTAACTCTGGATGGCCCTATTTAGGAAATTATAAATGCAATTAAATACAGACAGCAGTAAATATAGTCATGGATAAATCTTACGAAAAAAGTTACATCAAGTGTGTAGTGGTGCGATACATATAAATTTGAATCGTGAAGTCATGCAGGGAGAGTCGTCGGTTATCAAAACTTAAGCAATCCAATTGCAGTTTGAACCCACCCACGGTATCCGTCATCACGTTTTCGCTTGGGAGTGAGTTCCATGGTCAAACCACCTGCTCAATGAAAGAAAAACTTCGTTGATCCAGGTGCACACATTCATGTTTAACCTTGTATGGATGACCGTGCAGGTGGGTGAAGTTTGCAAACTCAAATAAATCGAATTTCAGCGAAAATGCATGGTAATGGATATTGCGAAATGTTTATAGCAGATCACAGCTCATTTGTCTATAGCGTAGAGAAAAAAAATCAAGCTTAATCAGTCACCTTGAATATGACAGGATCCTAAGACCGTCTATCAGTTTTATCGCCCGTCATCGCACCTGCTCGACAAGATTGTAGGGTCCAAGTGGTGGTTGTGCAGAGAGCACTAAAAGCATCAGACTGAACCCCGGGCAAGTGTTGACTGCATCCAGCCATGCCTGTGAGACCGTGGTGGCAGCTGCTTAAATAAGTCTATGGAGCAAGTCAAGTGTTGTCCAATCGGTGTCGCTGGATTACCCGAGGGCTTAAGACCCACGCTACGTCGGTCGAGGGTTTGGCTGTTCAATTGGCGCTAACACAGACACGACGGCCTGGATGCACGTACGTGCGCGCGTGGAAGTCTGAAGTGTCTGAAGGTCAGTGAGTCAGAAGCCACTCGCGGCGATGATGCGTGACCTTGCGGCGGTGAGCCTTGAACCAGGACACATGACATGGATGGCACTGTTGGGCGCCGGCTACAGGATCATTGTCGATCTTCATCCAGGGCATCCGTGATTGCATTTGGTATTCCATATTTCGTCTTAAGAAAGTACTGAAACTCCGCGCAAACATTTCGGAAAGAAAAAAACATGCAAAGCACCCATCATCCAGTGCATGATTCGTGTCACCTTTTGGACAAACTCTTTTAGAGTATTCAGAGGGTAGAAAATTTAAAGCTGTCCATAAATGTAGATCTTTGTGCTTGTACACTTGTTTTAATGGAGTCCGGTTGAGACTGTACTGATGTTTGAGGAAACGTCTCCTCCCAGCATCCAAGCGTAAGACTACACATTTGGCTATATTCAACGTTAGAAGTCACTTGCTGGACCCGACAGCCAATGTATCAATGTTTTCTTGTAGTTTCTGCGCATCGTTACAAGAGCTAATGGTTTCCAAATTTTGATATATTCTGCAAACATGATGGCTTTCCAGTCAAAATTATGAATGCCATCGTTTATATAAAAGAGGAACAGAAGTGGACCTTAAACTGAACCCAACGGAACACAACTTTCACTTGGTACCCATTCATATTCTGTGGTACTATGCCATGTTCTTCTATTGGCTTTTGTTGTCGATTCGTTGGGCCGTGACTTTTCCGAAAGACTAACTTAACCTTCCTGTTTCATATGGGTTCTCAGCATAAAACTCATGCGTTAAGGATCAAAGGAATTGTTTATTTTACTTTACCTCGGTTTGAGTACGGACGTTTGACCTCCACGGAATCTGCAAACGGATTTTGCTTTCCCGCGAGCATGACTTGATCTACCGAGGCCTGCAAAAATTATTTAAATTCTGCGAATATTCCCATGTTAAACTTAAAAAGTTACATTTGGCAAACATTTTTCAATGACTCATCGTTGAGTCAGTAAAATTACAAGGGAAATTAAAATATGTGGTGTTTACAGGGTTTAAAAACGACTCATCGTTAATATTGATCGTGTGCAGGCCATCAACATGGGGAAGGCGGCGTGTGGAGGTCATTGGGACTGTGGGAAAAGTGGGAGGTAGGATTGAGTATAGGGATTGAACATCACTGTCAAGTACGCGAAGTGAAAAACTGTCATCAGGTGTGGGGACATTGTGTGAACACCACCTAAAGTGGTTGTCGGACAGAGAAGAGAAAGTGCCTGAACAAGCGTCTTCTGGCAGCACAGTGTAAGGTTTGGTAGTCGTATGGTCACTGCCTCGTCTGTTGAATGTACTCTTTTTTGTAGGCCTTTAGAGAAGTTGGCTAGTGTCCGGTAGATAACCTGGAAGGCTTCTTTAGGTTCAACGCGGTGATAAGTATCAATCCTGCCAACAACTCATGTTTCCATTTCCCTTGTAATTGTACCGACCCGATAATGAGGTACCGAAAACCTATTTTTGCATTCAATGAGGATAATTCCACGCCCCTGAGGTTATCCCTAGGAGAATTACAATCTTCAACGTTTACCTGCTTCCAAAATTCACGCCAGCTCTGTGCTGCTTTAATCGTTTTTTTTGCCAACCACTTTACCACGGAAACTAACCCCACTCCCACAATTCCTTTGCTTTCAAATCCGCTTCTAACAACCATTAATTTCTCGCCTTCATGTATTCAAAAGGATAGAGCTCACCAAAAAAATTCACATTCGGTTGGAACTGATAACATTCCAAACTCACTTATTAAACAGTTAAGGGATTTTCCAACATTACTAAGCAAGTTATTCTCAGTATTTCTCGAAAATGGTTTCGTCCCCGATAACTGGAAAACTTCTATTATAATACCAGTATTTAAATCTGGTTCCCGCTCGGACATTCATAACTATCGCGGTGTTCATAAAACGCCCTCTCTTGCTAAACTCTTCGAAAAACTTATTGCAAAACAAATCACGGATTTTTGCATAAGCAATCAAATTATCAACTTTTCCAAACACGGCTTCTTACCGGACCGCTCTTGTGAAACCTGCCACATGTCTTTTCTAAATTTACTAACCTCTCTTCGTAATGATCATCTCTCTGTGGTAGTTATCTTTTTTGATCTTAGCAAGGCATTCGATAAAGTGCCTCATAAACGACTTCTAGCTACACTAGAAGCTATAGGATTTCGCAGTCCCCTTACTGACTTTATTAGATCATACCTAAATGATAGAAAGCAAAACGTTTTAGTAGGGTCCACATACTCAAAGTGCTACCCCGATTGTTAGTGGTGTCCTTCTAGGTACCGTATTAGGTCCTTTGTTGTTCTTACTGTATATAAATGATATTTCATCGATATTAAAACATTCTCAATCTTTTTTTATGCTGATGACCTCAAATGCGTGTATTCCTTCTCTAACTCTACGACCGAACGGTGCCTAGAACAAATGCGTTCAGACTTAGACGCTCTTTCAGCCTGGAGCTCCACAGGGCTAATGGAGTTCTCACCTACTAAGTGTCGCTACATGAGTTTTGGGCCTGTAAGGCTGCCGCAACCTCTTATTTTTGAAGGTTGCCCTATGATTGAATGTTCCTCCATCAAGGACTTGGGCTTAAGCTACACCAATAAATTAGATCTTTCGCCTCATGCCGATAGAACTACGGCCAAAGCTGCTCAGATTTGCGGCTTTATTTCTTATAATTTCTACCTTCCTGAAATTAAATTAAGACTTTATCGTATGTTTGTACTTCCCATTTTTGAATTTCGCTGTATTTTCTTCGGTTTAATGAACGAATCTAGCCGTTCAAAAATTGAAAATGTCCAAAGACATTTCACAAAAAACTCATATTTCCGACTCTTTCAACTACTTCCTACTCAACAAGATGCCAGCTAATGAAGCTACAATTTCTTTGGGTCAGGAGACTTGAAGCAGGCTTTTTTCTCCTTTTCCGACTAAATAATACTTCAACTCTCCCCAAGCTTTCTGTCATTACCCCCGTTAGTCTTCCTTATAACCTAAGAACGTCTGCACTAATTATACCTCCCCTGCATCCTCCACGTGTAAACGCTCTCTCTTCTTTGCTTCTAGGTATAGTTTTCTTTGGAATAACTTGCCAATTGAAATTAGGTCGTTAACTAGTCTATCTGCATTCAAGCGAAGACTGCACATTTATCTTAACACTGATTCTATTAACCTTTTATTTTCCTAATCTATCCAGTAGCTTTCCCCATGAATCGGAGAAAGGACCATCGGGAATTTAAGTGACCCTCTTGAAACAATATTTTCGCTACCTCGGGTCACCCATGAACTATGATGTTTCATTATATCACCAGTCATCCAAACGATGACGTCATTCGGACGTACACATTCGGTGGTCCACAGTCTAAAATGCTACCGTTTCTTTGGATACTTACCATCATCAGAATTCAATTCTGGATCCAAAGATGCTGAGGACTTAAGTTCATTGACGCATTTTTGTGAGATTTTGTTTTATACGCCTAAGTGTTCAAGAACGAATCACCTCGACGTTTTATTTTCTCATTCCGAAATGCTACTACCGTATTACCCTACTCTACCACCTGACCATTTTTTCCTAAGCAGTTTTTTTCTCCTACCTTCTATTAAAAAATGAAGGCTTATTGAACTCTGCCTCAATTTTTATGGTAGGTGTTTTTTTTCACTGCATATTTTTTCTAGTTCATTAATTTTAAAACATCGCTAACTGTTGACATAGCAGGACAAGTTATGTATTTGTACATTTTATCTGCACACATTAAGTCACTTTAAGTCAATTAATTGAGGGAAATAGGCTTTCGCCCTTGAGCTCCCTATTCACATGCAAAATGTCAATAGTACAAACGCTTACAGTGATATATCTGACAAATGAAAATGTAGGGTCATCGATATGTGTGGGCCAGGTGCAACCTGCCACTGTTTACACAATCTTCATTATATTGACAATAGTTTCTCAGAAAATGAGTATCTAGTTTGAATTTAAATGTGTCAACAGTTTCTGAAAGGACCACCTCGTCAGGGAGTCCGTTCCATGGTCCAACGACCCTCTGCGACAAGGCATTCCGACGGACTTCCCTGTGGACAAACTTCCTCTGCAGTTTAAAGGGATGACCCCGCAGATGTTCCGCCCCAGCCAATTCGAAGAAGTCAGCAAATTCTAGGGCACAATCGCGGCCTCTGACAATCCGGTAGGTTTGGATGAGGTCACCGCGTAGTTGCCTGTAATTTAGAGGAAACAAATCAAGTTCAACCAGTCTGGCTTCGTAAGGCAGATGACGTAGATTCTTGACCATCTTCGTAGCCCTCGCCTGCACTCGTTCCAGCTGTAGATAATCCTTCTTAAACCACGGACGCCAGGCCTGGATGGCATATTCCAAGTGAGATCGAACAAATAACCCGTAGGTTTTTTGAAAGAGTTCCTTATCAATCTGCACAAATCCTCGTCTGAGCGCAAATAAGACCTGTGTAGCACGTTTAGCTGCCTTTAAACACTGTGAAGATGGTTTAAGTGAGGAGTTTATAAGAACACCGAGGTCCTTCTGTTCCTCAACAATTGAAAGGGGCTGCCCATTGAGAATGTATTGGTAGGAATCATCCTCCTCACTGGTCCTACTTGTACGCAGTCTTAGGACCACACACTTCCCAACGTTAAAATTTAAGAGCCAACGAGCAGACCAGCTGCTAAGACGGTTGAGATCCTCTTGAAGTGCGTGCCTATCGAAATCAGATCTGATGACCCTCCAAAATTTAACATCATCTGCAAACATTATGGCGCTGCAATCCAGGTCATCGACACAGTCGTTGATGTACACTAAGAAGAGTAACGCATTTTCGTGAGATTTTGTTTCATACGCCTAAGTGATCAAGAACGAATCACCTCGACGTTTTATTATCTTATTCCGAAATGCTACTACCGTATTACCCTACTCTACCACCTGACCATTTTTTCCTAAGCAGTTTTTTTCTCCTACCTTCTATTAAAAAATGAAGGCTTATTGAACTCTGCCTCAATTTTTATGGTAGGAGTTTTTTTCAGTGCCCATTTTTTCTAGTTCATTAATTTTAAAACATCGCTAACTGTTGACATAGCAGGACAAATTATGTATTTGTACATTTGATCTGCACACATTTTCATAACTTTATTTCGTTACTAATGTTTGCTTAGACAGTGCCTTGCCGGTGATAACCAAATATAAATTCTAAATTCTAAATAAACAAATTCTAAATCTGCTCTCAATCGGTGAAGGAGAAAGCACAACAAAGGCTGAGTCGTTGCAGCCTAGCCCATTTATTAAGAAAGATTTATGAATTAAATGCATTCGCATAGAATCCTAAGAAGAATGGAAAACACAGACGCTCAGGATTCCTGTGCGCGTGTAAAAATCTGAAACAACGGTCGAAGCAACATTTGGTGACGCACCTAACCGCTGCGCCACATACACACGAAAAGCTGATAAACAAAATGGTTAAAAAAAGAAAAAATATGGCAAACACAGCTTTTCTGCTCCTTCTTCTCCTCCTGCCAAGCAAACAAAAAGCACGGAAACACTATTAAATGTCACCTACGAGGACGAAATGTATATGCGGTGTTTAAGTCTCCTACAGAAATTCAAATTGCTGGAGAATGATATATGTAATTTGAAACAAAAAATGGCCAATCTAAAATAGAAAGTTCATTGTTCATCTGGCAAAAAACACCCGTAACAAAGAGAATTCCAACAAATGAAATAACGTATGCAAATGTGGCTAAAAGACATTGCGTCTACAGAGCTCAGTAAATCAGAAGACATTTCCTACCTTCGAAGAGAGATCAAACCAGTTCGTGCACCTTACTAATGTCATCCAGCTCAGACAGAAGCAGTAATTCTCTGAATACACAAAAGTATGCGACATCGTTGCTGAATGATACAGCAAAGGGCGACGTTGAAAAGATCGTCGAATTTGATGGACTGAAGGCGAAGAATTCGAAGTCGAAAATTGCCAAGTAGATTTCACAAAATGTAAGTTCCAACTCTGAGTAAAGCTCGTTCTTACTGATAGATGCTCAAGCGGAATACTCTGCTGGTGATACAGGAGCAAGTGCAGAACAAATTGGCAATGTTCCCAAACGGGTTTGCCATTAAATTCAGGAATCATTGCTCGTAATGAAGTGAATAGGATCTTAGAACAAAATATAGTTCTTCCTGATACTGATGCCCTATTAACAAATCAGAGCACCAAGTCAGCAAACAGAAATTTCGACCGAAAACGCAATATCGTTATTAAAGGCTCCCGAGTCCACTTCACTGATTGCTAAGGAAAGGGAAGAACATGATCTCAGTCTTTTCTGGGCATAATCAAATTCGATTCTTCAAGATGTGGAATAGGTTACCGTGCACAAGGCATTCCGTTTAAGGATAATTGGTGCTTCACATGAACTATCATGACCAATGCCTCTGAAAATCATTCTTGATAATGATGTTCAGGTTTCACACCTCGAAGAACGGTGAATGGCTCTCCGTAGCTAACACCGGGATGTGTTTCTTCAGCCGGATAACGAACCGACGGAAAGGAAAAAAATGATGATGCTGAAAAACAAACTGAAGTGGTGAACCAAACAGGTGGGAAATTGCTAAAAATAAACGATAGGGAAGTAAAAGTGATCAAGTGATCTTTCTTGCGGCAGACCACTTACATCATCAAGGCTGGTCCACACCGACACGAAGGACGCTTACTACGAAGAACACATATGTACAATGCTCGTATAAAAAAGTAAGGCGCTCCAGAGATCGGTTGACGACCACTCGTCAGACCGCAGCGTGGTTGGGATGGATACCAGTTTGTCTCGGAAGGCACTGACAGATTCTAGCATTCGATCCCACGAAATGAGCAGAACTGTATATGGACGAGTTACCCAGTCTTAAATGAGATGTTTGTATGCCAATGCTCAGTGTCTCTTTTTCACATATAGACGAAATCAAGGCACCCTCGATCTCGTTGCCATTACGGAAACGTTACTGAAATCCGAAATTGCGGATGGTGAGGTTTAGATATATGGATACCAGCTCTTTTGAAGAGACCGAGAAAATAGACAGGGAGAGGCAGTGTCCGTATACGTAAGGACAGGAACCTCGGCAGCTGAACGAGCACACGCTCTCTCCCTTGAATATGAATTTCTCTGGACAAAGATAAATATATTTGTTCACAAAACCTACAATTCTTGTCGATCTACGGACCACCAAACATTCCAAGTGCAGCTGGTGGGTCACCCTTTAATTTGGTCAAGGAATTAGCAAGCCACCAGGAGGTGCTTATTGCTGGAGATGTCAATGCACCTAAAGTTAACTGGGTAAAGCTGACAACTGAGCGTGCGCCTACTTCCTTTGGCAGCAAGCTAATGGATCTCACATTCGACCGAACTGTGGCACAGAACTTTAACATACCCACGAGATTAAGAGAGAACCAGAGAGCCAATTGCCTGGAACTAGTATTAATGAAGGACTTCTCTTAAGTTGATGAAATGTATTCTATTGCACCCCTCTGTAAGAGTGACCATAATACGCTGCTGTGGGATTACTCAATTTAATAAATAAATAAATAAAAAGGTTTATTGATTTGGCACTGCTTGGGCCCCGTCAAATCCTTAGAACACAGGAAAAAACCTAAAACAAACTCCTCTTTTCATTAACCACTTTTGATTTGGTTTGTTTGTTTGCTTAAAAAGCAGTGTTCGAAATTAAGAGTTTGTTTTAAGTAAAAAAAACCTGTTTTCAAAGGTTCAGAAATAGCAAAATTTGAAGTTAAAACAGTTTTACAGAATGGGGATGAATGTATCAGGTAAGAATGGTTAGATGTCAAGACTAGTCTGTTATTGACGTTCGAGAGTATTCATTCGACAGAGGTAGAAACGTCTGCGGTCGATTCGAAATTGGCGCGTTGTTTGAAATTGGTTTCGAATTTCAAGTACCTCGAGCCTACGAACTTTTAGTCTCTACCTCAGTGTAGAAGACACGGTGTTGGAAAATCTATTAAAGAATTGTCTTTATATTCCTCTGAGTTTGTAAATTGCAACTTGGACCCTCGATCTTTGCTGCTTTCTGAAATTCACGCCGGCTTTGTGATCCCTGCATCTGCTCTCAATTGCGGTAGGGACTCAAACCAAAGGCTGAGTCATTATATTTTCAAATTCTTATTGTTGAAAACTCAGCTGACTCTCTGTTAATTCTGTGGCAATTATCCCATGCAAAACTCAAGTTCCATAAGTTAATTGTCACAAAAAATTGGTCCACGACCAAGCTACTTGGGACCGTATCTCGGCGCCTCTACCTACTCGGCCATATTGGCAGGGGATCGTGTTAAGCAAGTAAATGGACAAGCAGAAAACAATTTTAACTATCGTTATTCTGCTAGTTGTTCACCTCCCGCTAAACGGGGTTAAAGTTCAGTAAGCTTAAATAATGTAGCTTACGAAGATGAAACATCAGTATCAGTATATTTGAGGGAGATGTAGGTGAGTCACCTTTGAATTCCCTATTTGTACATACGAGTTGTGGTATCAAAAAATAGTATCTCGATATGTTGGCGAGGCCAGCATAGTGGAACAAAAGTTGAAAAAGAGCAGACAGTGAAAAAAAACTCCCGGTGATATTTAGGAGAAAAAAACTGTCGCCCTTGGGAGGGGGTCCAACGGGGGGCATTTCGGAGGTCACATGATGCTCCATTGCTGATTGCAGCGTCCGTTGAGGGATTTCAAAGGTTGAAATAGATGTCCAGATCATCCTCGGTCCATTGCGGTTCGAACCAGGGGATAACGTTCATGCACCTCATGGACGACGGACGCCAGGTCCAGCTGATGCGAATACTCACGGTGTCAACAAGGTGTGTAAATAAGTTAAGCATCGAGACCTCGAGGACCCCAGCATGGGGTAATGGGAGAATGCAAGCCCTCGAACGAAAAATAACAAACAAAGGAAATGTTACTCAAATATAACTAGTAGTATCATTAATGCCTTACTTTATGACGTCACACTTGCAGCTTTCAGTTAGTGTTGTAGCTTGCACCATTATATCGATCTAACTTTCGCTTAAAAACCTCCAGGGAGTCCGACATTACAACATCCAGAGAAGACTATTCCAAGCTTCTACTACTCTTTTTGGAAGAAGTACTTCCGAGTGTCTAGCCTTGCTCCAGTCACACGTAATTTGAGAGGATGACCTCTCAAGTTCGTTGTTTTTGCTAACTCGAAGAAATCCCTGGCACCAGACAACAGTCCTGGATACGTAGTATGCGGAATGTTAGTATCAGGTCGCCCGAAGCTGTCTATAGTGCAAGGGAAAGAGATTGAGACTCGACAGCCGTGTTTCATAAGGCAGTGAGCCATGTCCAAGGACAAGTTTGGTTGCTCGCCTTTGGACCTTTTCGAGGATGTTGATGTCCTTCGCCGCCCAGGGTCTCCAAGCTTGGATAGCGGACTCCAGCTGTGGCCGCACGAATGTTCCGAAGACTTTTAGCGAAACAGTCGGTAGTGAAGGCTGCAAAAGCTCGTTTAACGAGGGTACAGAATCGACATGGCTGACTTCGCTACCTTTGCGCAATGTAGGGAGGGTTTAAGCGAAGGCGTGATCCAGACTCAAGGTCCTTTTGGACATCAATTCTTTCAATGGAATGCCATCCAGACTGTAAATCGTACGGTTCGAAGGATTGCTTTTCCCGACTCGTATGATGTTGCACTTGCTCTCATTAAACGGCAAGAGCCAGTCATTTGACCATTTCTGGAGTCGATTTAAGTTTGCCTGCAAGTTCTCTTCATCAGCCGCAGTTTGAATGACGCGCCAAAGTTTGAGATCATCGGCAAACATGGCAATATCGCAGTCCAGTTCGTTGGCACAATCGTTGATGTAGACAATGAACAGTATAGGGCCGAGAACAGAGCCTTGGGGAACACCACTCTCGACCTCAACTTTAGTCGACTGTTTGTCGCTGATATGCACAGTTTGTGAGCGGCCAGTTAAGAAGTTTTCTATCCATGTCAGAAGTCTACCTCTTACGCCTATGCGGTTGAGTTTATAAAGAAGGCGGTGGTGCGGCACGCTATCAAAAAGCCTTTTGAAGTCTATATAGACTGCGTGCACCGTATTACCACTATCGACCGCTTCAGTCCAACGTTCTAAACAGTAGAGCAAATTTGTGACGCAGGATCTACCTCTACGGAAACCGTGCTGGGCATCGGATAGCAGATTGTTATGTTCGAAGAACTGTATTAGTTGTTAGCAATTATTTTTCCATGATTTTGCAGCAAACTGAAGTTA
Organism: Schistocephalus solidus; assembly: GCA_017591395.1. Classification (NCBI taxonomy): domain Eukaryota; kingdom Metazoa; phylum Platyhelminthes; class Cestoda; order Diphyllobothriidea; family Diphyllobothriidae; genus Schistocephalus; species Schistocephalus solidus. Next base: position 36,215 of record WEDG01006453.1, read on the forward strand.
GGCTTGACCGGTCGATAATTGTTAGCAGAGGCTCGGCTTCCACCCTTATAAAGCGGCGTAATCCATGCGGATTTCCAGTCGGCTGGTAGACTTCCGGTCTGGAATGATGCTTGGAAAAAGCGTAGAGAGTGGTTTTGCCAACTCTCTCGCGAGCTCTTCAACAACTTGGCAGGTACTTCATCGGGACCCGGAGACTTGGATTCCTTTAACCCCAAAAAGTTCTTTGAGGACAGTAGTCTCGGTAAAATTAACAGTCTCGACTATTGTATCCACTTCGAAGCCATCGGTAGGGTGATCGTATCTCGTTTCCTTTGTGAAAACCGACTGGAAAAATTTCGAAAGATGATTAGCCTTCGCACCGTCTTCAGTGAGGTCTATGCCCTCGGCGGTCCTCAGCAGGGGTATTGGATCCTTGTTCCGTGTATTCTGTCTGAGGTAACCGTAAAACAGTTTCGGGTTCACGGTGGCCCGGTTCAGCAGGTCCACTTCGAAAGCCTGTCTTGTTCTAAAAATAAGGCCCTTGACCCGATTTCTCTGCATTTTATACGCATTTAGAGATGTAGGAGTTCCGTCCGTAAGCGATTTTTTCCACAATCTCCGCTTTTTGTTAACTTCGAATTTTTAAGGCCTGCGAAAGCCATCGCGGTCTGTTCGTTAACCTTTTTCTCAAAATTGGACAGTGTTTTTCCATGAGCCTGTGCGGTAGTATGTCCCGGAACGTTTCCCAGTCCTCGGTTACGTTTCCAAAGAATAAAGGTTCCCACTGGGTGCGCATGAGTTCGGCCCTCATTCCACCGAAATCGCCTTGCCATATATTCCTTCTGATTGTTGTGGGTCTTTCTGGTATGAAAATAGTGAGTACTCCCATCGCATTACCACGTGGTCACTTTTTGCCTAGCGGTGGTAGACACGACACTTCGCCGATGCTGTCGTGCGACTTCGTGAGAACTAGGTCCAGGCAATTGGCCTGTTGTCCTTCGCACACCCTGGTTGGAAAAGTGACGTGCTGTGTGAGACGTAGCTTTAGTGTCGTGCTCAGAAAACAACCGTCGAAGGCTAGATCAGAACTATGTGCACAGGTCGAGCTCCAGTCGATGTGAGGCGCATTGAAGTCACCCATGATCAGGATATCCAACCGTGTGGCAATCTTTTTCAAGTTCCTCTAGCAGGTAAGCATCAGCTACGGGGTCTCTTCTCGGTGGGCGGTAGACTGTCAGGACATCTAGACTTGATGTACCTGGCACTTTTACGGATAGCCATATCGCCTCGGAAGTAGGCGCGAGTTTATAAGTTTTTGTCTAAAACTGTAATTTCGCTTTTCACGTATGTGAGTACGCCACCTCCTTTACGCTCTTTCCTGTCTTTTCTAAAAAGTTGGTAGCCAGCCATATTTACCTCTCGGTCGTCCACGTGTTGGGACAACCAAGTTTCTGTTACGGAAATTATATCTGGAGATAGATCGCAGATATGAATCTTAAGCTCGTCGAGCTTCGATAATATACTCTGTGCATTGGTGTACATGCATGTTAGTTTTCGGTTTGCTCGGAAAGTGCTAACAGTCGGGCGCGAGCCCCTGTTTACTGGGCCAACTGCGTGGTAATCCGGAACGGGCCTCTCCAGGGGAGAATAATGGACGATGGATCACTTGGTTGTTGTAAAATAACCAAGTTTGTTTCCCTCGCTGAGCCGCCGTCTTAGTTCGATGACAAGTTGATGGCGTTTGTTCCGCTCTGCAGGTGAGAAGTCCTGTTGAAAAAAAATTCCAGGGTTTGAGTTTTGTAACTTAAAGCGCCTTGACAGAATGTGACTGGCGTCCTGGCTACTGGTCAAGATAACTTTTAGAGGCCTAGGACGTGTTGATTCGGATTGGCTTTCGGGCCGTTTTCAAGGCGGAAGGCTTTTCCAGTTCAATCGACGTATTTGGTTCCAGCATATTGTTCAGAAGTTCACGAAAGTGGTTCATGTCTTCAGAATATCGGTCTACTGGAGTCGCAGCTGTTGATTCAGGTAGTCCCTGTATTATGAAGCTTTTTTTTCTGTCCGTGGCATTTTTTGTAACTACGACGCTGTCTTCCTCTATCTGGTGGGAAGGTTTCACGTTGCGAACTGGTGATGATGGAGGGATGCTGATTGGCTATGCGTTGGCTTTGATCCGGTTTTTTTCGATTCGGCGAATTCCACGGGTTCGACGATTTTGAATCGCAGGTGGTATTTTTGGTTGGGGAATCGGTTCTACTGCTTGTGCTTGGTGTGAGAATCTCAGTACTTCCTGTGGAGGACAAGGCAATGGTCAAAGCTTCGTGTTCGAGCTGTTTTTGAGGAATCTTTCGAAGTCGGTTGTCCATTGGCTTTTTCCTTCTTGGTGTCAGTTTGCGGTTTGGACGGCTTTTTTTTTGTTTTAGGCGGACTATTTTTGTCCTGCGCCGTTGGTACTTGCTGTTCAGTAGCCGAAGCAGCTTTCAAAGGATTGTTGTTGGGATACCCTTTGATCGGGTATCGATGGTTTTGCTTCTGGTAAGTCGTTCATTGGACTCCTGAGTGGCATCTACTGCTTTAGAGGTGCCTTTTAGCGCAGATTTTATTTGTCTTATCTCATCCTCGAGCTGGTTTAGCTTCATGGACAGTTTATGACAGCCTCCACAAATGGCAGTGTTTTCAATAGCATGCATATTAATTTGAGAGAGCGCTCGCCGCCGTGATGAGGTGGTCGAGTGGTTAGCGAGCGTCGCCATCGCGTTGGTGGTCGCGGGTTCAATTCCGGCTTGCGGCATGACTTTTTGAATTTTTGTGTGGTGACTTAAGAAGTAACGAGTGGCTAGGTGTAGGTTTACACTATCAGCGCTTTACACAAACAGTATATAAATTATCTATACCGCCTTTTGCAAATTAATGAAATCCCCGAACGTTCTTAACTACTTCTGCTAGTGGAAGTTGTTAAAAAGTATTTGTTATAACGAGTTACTCGATATAAATTGCAAAAATCAATTAGACAGAATATGGATAATGAACGACTCAGCCTGTTTTGTAGATACTCCTCAGAAAGCCTGACGAGCAGTTAGAGCCTGGATTGGACTGGTAGGTAGTGAAGGCCAAGCCAAAATTTCCGGCAGGTTGCTCTATTTGGAGAACTGTCCTAGTCGAACAAAAGTCCTCAGAAACCCTGGAGAGAGAATGGATTGGACTGGTGGGTTATGTAGGCCAAGATTTCCGACAGTGCTCGATTTGGAGAACTCTCCTAGTCAAACTGTGAGGGTATCGAAGGCACTGAGCGGAAGATTCAGTTAATTGATTCAATAATTTGAACCAATTAATGTCTGTGGACTGATTGTTTCAGTGCAAAGACTCGATTAAATTCGGTCTTCTTGTTGCTCGAAAATTCAAACCGCGCGGCAACCGTTCAGTTCAGTATGTATGGGGTGTTTCAGCCTCCAGCAGAAATTCTCAGGGATGGAGCAGGATATAAGGAATCTAAGACAAGAAATAGATAACTTCAAAAAATCTATATCTTGCCCAACTGCTAAAAAAGCTCCTGTTCGTAATAAACCTAAAACAAAGCAAAATTCGTATTCATTTATAGCTTCTTCAAGGTTACATAAAAGTCACATTAAACATATCGCGACTGCTGGACCCGGTAAACCAGAGGAAATTTCGCTACTTCCGAAGGGAGCCCCATCTAGTCCTTGTGCCACTCTACCGGTACTTAGTTCGGGTAGCATCAGCACTAATCTGGCTTTACCGCCCATCGCTACATCACTGGTACACGTTGCACCAACATGCGATGTTGAAGAGGTTGGCGAGTTTGTGAAGCCAAAGAAGAACAGGTCTAAGCAGAACAAGTCCTGCAGAGACTTGGCTCTAGCCTGCCCAACATCCGGCTCATCTGGACCTATCAGGCAAAGTGAGCTGGTTACCAGTACTCACTCAGCTGAAAGATCTGAGTTACAAACGGGCCCTAGATTGAGTCGAAAACAGAATGTAGTCATTAAAGGTGTCCCGGAGTCAGCTTCAATTATTCCAAAGGAGCGAGTTAAACATGACTTGGAACTCCTTCAATTGTATGCAAAAACGCTGCTGACGGACGGCGAGTCCATTCATATTCTCAAGGCATATAGAATAGGGAAGGCTCTGTCTACACCCGATTCAAATCCTCGACCAAGACCTCTTAAAATCATCTTGGAAAACGAAGCGCAGGCACTGCTCCTGCTACAGAGAAAATCAACCCTGCGGGGTCCGCATTCTGAAGTGTTTTTTAAACCGGAATATGGGTTGAAAGAGCGAATGAAAATGCGACAGCTAATAATAGAACTGAAAACACGAAAGACCAATGGCGAGGCAAATCTCAAAATAAGGGATGGACAGATAGTTCAAGCGAAAAGAGCATTTCTCTGGCCGAAGACAGTCACCCTGACAGCCTAATTGTCCCGTTTCAGAAACCAAAAACGTGCCCGCTTAAACTAATCGTCCTCAATGCCAGATCTCTTCTTAATAAGATGCCTTTGCTCCAGACTTTGGTTTTCATCCACCGCCCGGACATTGTAATAGTTACAGAGACATGGGCAACACCCTGTGTATCCGACTCGGATATCTCTAATCTAGGCTACGCTTACATTCGGAAGGATCGACACGAGGGCCATGGCGGAGGAAGCTGTATCTATGTGAGGCAACCACTTACATTTTTACCATTGGACTTTTGCCAATTTACCGCGGTAGAGGGGCGCTGTTGGATCCGAGTAGTCCTAAAAGATAACTACTCTTTACTCGTTGGTAGTGTCTATCGCCCACCCAATGCCAGCGAGGATTCCGATCTTTGTCTCTCGCTGGCATTTCACGCTGCAGCTGACTTAAATCTGAAGTACTGCTTGATTGCAGGTGACTTCAATCTTCCTGAAGTTCACTGGTTTCCAACTTCCGGTCCTGCAAAGTTCGAAGACCTACTTGAGGCAATAGATATAGGCATATGGCACCAGGTAGTTGATTTTCCTACTCGAGGATCAAACATACAGGATCTTATTTTTTGTAGAGGTTGTCAGCCATCGTCAGTGTCACCTTAAGATCCACTTTGGAATTCTGATCATACAATAGTTCTTTCTACACTAGAACTAGAGGCTGCTGAAACGTTTTCCAAAAAATACAGCTTTTTTCGTTATTTCAGATCGGATGTGAATGTTTGTACTGATACTTTTTACAAAGTTCTTGGTCCACTCATTTCTCGTTTTGTTCCCCGTAAGAAAATAATTAATGTCAAGGATGAAGTCTACCTCCCTTTATCATTCCGCCGTTGACTGCGTAGACTCTCCCGTCGTTTTCATCTAAAAAATGACACCTCCGTCCTGCCCGTGATCCAGAAAATCTTTGAAGAGGCTAAGAGGCTGTCTGACGAAAAACGACAAGCCGATGAGGTTACCTTTGCCGACAACCCTTCATTAAATGTTGCGAAGCTTTTTTCGCGCACACTAAAAAACGCAGAGAAAAACGCAGCGCCCCGTACTTCGAGATGCTTTAGGAAACCCAATAGCTGACGCTAAGTTGACTGCTGATAGCTTCAATGCTTTCTTGTCTAGAACGTTTAGTGAACATACCGTAAGGCCCTTTCCTAACATCCGGGTTTGGACCGGTCACGTCCTCGAAACCATAACTTTTACCCTCTGGGACGTGACCGTAGCCATTCGGCGTTTTCGTCAATCTTACAGTCCAGGACTAGATGGCGTCCCGGTTAGCGTTCTAAAGGCGGATGCAAACGATATATTTCCGTCCCTTCTGTATAAGATATTTAATCTTGCTCTTGAAAGTGAAACTTTTCCTACTTTATGGAAGGAATCGCACATACTGCCTATTCCAAAACACGGCCGACCTACGTCATTTGACAACTTTAGACCAATAAATACACTACCAGCAGTCTCGAAAATCTTCGAGTCCTTGATCAAAGAAAAGATGATATGTCACCTAAGAGAAAATAACCTACTTAATGCGGCTCAGCATGGTTTTCTCGAAAAAAAGGTCTTGTGACACTTGTCAGCTCTCTTTCTTTGATCATGTGCTACAATCTAGAGACAGCGGTTTTGCAATTTACACCGTTTACTTCGATTTCACTTAGGCTTTTGATCGTGTTGACCATGATCTCCTATTGCTGAAACTTGCCTCCTTCGGCATAGGTAACAAGCTTCTGAACTTAATATTTTCCTATTTGAATGCTCGCTCACAGCGGGTTAAAATTTCTGATGTAATCTCCAACCCCACGCATGTGAGGAGCGGAGTTATTCAGGGCAGCGTGCTCGGCCCGCTTCTATTTTGCCTCTTTGTCTACGATGTTCCTGATTGTTTTCAGTATGGTAGGCCCTTTATGTACGCTGACGATTCAAAAGTTGCCTATCGATATAAACCGGTTGATCGCAACCTCGTGCTTGAGCTCTTAAAAACGGATCTTCAGGCCTTTGCTCAGTGGTGTCGCACATGGCGCCTCTCACTTTCTTGGCAAAAGTGCTCCGTGATGGTTATTGGCGACAACCATCAGCCCCACCTAAGCATAGACGGTCACGATCTAAACGTGCCCCGACTTATAAAGGATATGGGCATATCATACTCTAGTAGTCTTAATCTGTCAGAGCACTGCGCCCTGATTGTCTCGAAAGCACGCCAAACAACTGGGTTTATTCTCAGAAATTTCAAAACCGTCAAAATTAGAATCAGCCTCTATAAAATGTATGTCAGGCCTAGTCTGTAATATTGCTCGTTTCTATTTAGTCTTCTGCACGCTAGTGAACGAAAGAAGATAGAATCAGTCCAGCACTTCTTTACAAAAAGAGTTTTCTATTCAGATCACCGAAACCTGTCCTATCACCAACGCTGTGAGCTTACAAGCCTTGACCCGCTGTGGCTTCGCAGATTACAGAAGGGACTATTTTTTACTGTTTAAACTACTAAACAGTCGTACATTTAACCCCATTATATCTCTGAGGCACCTCGACCACTCTCGGCGCACCAGTCATCGAGATGTATTTTTATTTCTTCCTTTGACACGCACAGTTAGATACCGCCAGTTTTTTTCGGTAAACGCTATAGCAATCTGGAATAAGTTACCTAGAAGTATCAAAATTCAGCAAAGCTATCCCTTGTTTACGCGAACTGTCACTAGTTTTCTACATTCAGGACACCTTCCATAACTTTTGGGTGCTGACTCTGTTGAAGCTCTGTTCGGTTCTGATGTCGTTCATGGACTCTGAATCCTGTGCCGGTCTTCATGCTGAGGGCAATATTACTGGCTCTGCAGACCTCAATCGGCTTATTTCTCAGTCGACAGCGAACAGCCGCTCGCCGAAATACCTGCTGGTGCAGAATATCAGATCCGTAACACTGAATGGAGAGGTTCTTCACCGGGCACCTGTTAACGCGTCCCTGTCCAGAACTTTAATTACTCAATAAGCTGCAGTTTTTCTCCTGAAAACACCTGAAACAACGATCAGGAGTTTTTTTCACTGTCAGCTTGACCCTCTACTGTATATTTTTTTGACCTTGCCTGTAAACTGGCAATAAATAAATAAATAAATAAGTACTTCCAATTAGGTGCGAGCGCAGTCGATTCCGGTGTGAGGTCTGCCGACTAATTAGACTTAGTCGACTGATTGCTAAAAAAAGGTGAAAAAAGATTAGGAGCAGGAAGAGTTCAATGGTAAGAAACTTTCAATGCATTCCTACAATCTTCATATTTGTGTCATATAACATGGTGTTGAAATATATTTGATCTAGCTGTATGAAACAGCTAGTACCATTCGTTTCATAAAGCTATATCAAAACCTAGGCGTGCGGCTCGTTGCGCATTCGAATTACGTAGAGCATAAATGATGTTTAAACCGGAATAAATATACTACTAACAGACTGAGATAAAAAAATAATAAGTTTTGCAAGTTAGTTTTAAGGCAAATTTCCTAACAATCATAAAATTGTATATTAAAATAAAGATGATATCCAAAACTATATAAAAATGTAAAATTATCACAAATTTTTTAATAAGTTTTAAAAATTGAAAAAAAGCTGCTTTTTAGATAATGGGTATATAAATCATTAAATTGGGAGTCATTTCGCATATCCAGTGAATAGGTACATATGAGTATTTATGCGCCAGAAGGGCATGGAAGGCAAATGAAATCTATGGAATGCTGTTTTTAACTTGATAAAGAAAGAAATGTTGTCCGTGAAATGAGATTTTTAACTCAGTTTAATTCAGTATATATAAGGCGGATAGGCAGAACCTTTGAAAACCCTATTTACAGATAGACGCCACAAAAATATACAAATCTTATAGGGCGATAGTGGTTTTAGTATATCAGTCATTGGTGTCCATCAAGTGAAAATTAATCAAGTCCTCTTTTAAACATTTCAATATTTTCAACCTGAACAACCGAAGTTGGCAATTGGGTCCGTTCTGCAATCACTAGTTGGGAAAAGAAGTTGACCCGCACTTCAAGTTTAACGTGGTTTCTCTTCAGTTTTAATTGGTGATCTCGGAGGTTTTTCATGATTGCTGATTTCAAAAAGTTGGCCATCTGAAGAGCACAATCCGATCCGCTGACTCATTTGAAGACTAAGAACAAAAGGAATTCGGAGGATGACTCGCGATTGTTTGTGACGGTTTCACTTGATCTGATTAAACACTTTTTTCCAGAAAAGGTCTAAAAAGACTAGTCGCCATGCCTGGTTAACTAGAGATCTTAACAGACAGTTAAAGACCAAAAAATTCGAAGGTTTTCAGGGTAACAGGGTCAGCAGAACATCTTGAGGAAGATTTTCGACCACTATCTCACACTATCTTCATAATATGTACATTTTTTCTCAGCAAATGAGTATGTACTTTGCATTTAAATGTGTCAACCGTTTTATGAAAGGACCATCTTGTCAGGGAGTCCGTTTCATGCTCCATCGACCCTCTGCGTAAAAGTGTTCTGATGGACGTCCATGTGGACCAACTTCCTCTGCAGTTTAAAGGGATGACCCCGCAGATTTTTCCATCCCAGCCAATTCGAAGAAGTCAGCAAATTCTAGGGCACGTTCGCGGCCTCTGACAATCCGGTAGGTTTGGACAATGTCACCACGTAGTTGCCTGTAATTGAAAGGAAACAAATCAAGTTCGGCCAGCCTGCTTCGTAAGGCAGATGAATTAGATTATTGACCATGTTCTTAGCCCACGCCTATACTCGTTCCAGCTACAGGTAATATTTCTTAAACCATAGATGCCAGGCTTGGACGGCATACTCCAAGTGAGATTGAACAAATGCCCCGTAGGGTTTTCGAAAGAGTTCCTTAACAATCTGCAGTAATCCACGTCTGAGCGCAAATAAGACCTGTGTCGCGCATTTAGCTGCCTTTAAACAATGTGAAGATCGTTTGAGTGAGCAGTTCTTTTGTTGCTCGACAATTGCAAGGGGCTGCCCATCGAGAATGTATTTGAAGGAATTATCCTCCTCGATAGTCCTTCTGGTACCGAGTCTTTGGACTACACACGTCCCAACTTTACATTTAGAAGCCAACGAGCAGAAAAGCTGCTAAGATGGTTGAGACTCTCTTGAAGTGCGTGTCTATTGGCACCTGATCTGATGGCCCTTAACAGTTTAACATCGTCTGCAAACATAACGGTGCTCCAACCAGGTCATTGACATGGTCGTTGATTCACACTAAGAAGAGAAACAGCCGTTAAACGGAGCCTTGAGGGATACCACTTAGAACCGAAGAATTTGTTGACCTTGACGCATCGATGCACACAATCTGCAATCTTCCTGTAAGAAAATATGCAATCCATGTCAGCAGCATTCCTCTTATTCCAAGTTCAGATAATTAATTAATAAGACGTTTGTGTAGGACACTGTCAAACGCCTTATTGAAATCAGTGAAGATGATGTCAACCCTACTATCTTCGTCCAATGCGCGAGTCCGCAGCTCTGTGGAGAGCCATAAAGTGGAAAGATAAGAGCGATTCTATTTGAAGCCATGCTGAAGCTCTGAGAGTAATCGGTTGTCCTCCAGGAACTTCATGGTTGCCTTCTTTATTATCGATTCCATTATCTTACAGCAAATGGAGGTTAGGCTGACAGGCCGATACTTGTTGACATTAGATCGAGTCCCACTCTTGTATATAGGAGATATATTTGCTGCTTTCCATTGGGATGACAGTTTCCCTGCTTCAAATGACGAATTGAATATATGCACTGGTGGGTTGGAGAGTTCGCCGGCAAGTTCCTTGAAGAAATTTGCGGGTAAATAGTCAAGACCAGATGACTTGGCCTTTGAGATTTTGCGGTTCTTGTTCCGCGAGGGTTTCGGGGAAGGGTATACATTCAAGCACTGGACATAAGTTAAGATCAGGACTGTTGACATGGTCAAGCTGAACTTCAGATTATCGAGTGAATACCAAGGCATAGAACAAACCCAAGTGCTTGGTATTCTCGCAATTGTTAATGACAATGACGCCATTCCCATCAATAAGTACTGCGACTGAGTCTTTGTTTTTTAATCAACAATTGATAGAATGGAATAACAGTTAATGCTTATTTTCCACCTGCTGGATAATTATTGATTCATAGTTCTTCCTTGTCTGACGGATCATTTTTTGACAGCATTTCGTGGTCGACAATCTTCTTAAGATGTTCTGCTGACCCTGTTACCCTGAATACCTTCAATTTTTTATGTTTGTTCTTTACTTGTCTGTAAAGGTCTCTTGTTAACCAGGCAGGGCGACTAGTCTATTTGGACCTTTACTGGACAAAAGTGTTTCATCAGATCGAGTGAAACCGTCTTAAGCGATCGCCAGTCATCCTCCGGATTCCCTTTGAGCAAAAAATCCCATTTCACGGACATCATTTATTTCTTCATCGCGTTAAAATCAGACGTCCAGATATTTCACTTGCATTCCCTTCCCTTCTGGCACTGAGAATAAGGTGAGTAATCCCACAGAAGCGTATTATGGTCACTCTTTCAGAGGAGTGCAATAAAATACATTTCATCAACGTAAGAGAAGTCCTTCGTAAATACTAGGTCATGGCAATTGGCTCTCCGTTTCTCTCAAAATCTAATTGGTATAATAACCTTTTGTGTCAGAGCTTAATCGAATAAATAAATAAATAATTTGGAGATCATTTATCCTGCTGCCAAAGGAATTTAGTGCACCATCCAATGTCAGCTTTACCCAGTTTACTGTAGGTGCATTGGCATCTCCAGCAATAAGCACCTCCTGGTGACTTGCTAATTCCTTGACCAAATGAAAGAGTGACCCATCAGCTGCACTTGGAATGTTTGGTGGTCTGTAGATCGCCAAGAATTGTAGGTTTTGTGAACAAATATATTTTATCTTTGTCCAGAAAAATTCATATTCAAGGGAGAGAGCGTGTGCTCGTTCAGCTGCCGAGGTTCCTGTCCTTACATATACGGACACTGCCCCTCCCTGTCTATTTTCTCGGTCTCTTCAAAAGAGCTGTTATCCATCTATTGAAACCTCACTATCTGCAATTTCAGCTTTGAGTAACGTTTCCGTAATGGCAACGAGATCTGGGGTTAGGTCTGAGACTAGAGCCTTGCGTTCGTCTATTTGTGAAAGGAGACACTGAGCATTGGCATACAAACATCTCATTTAAGACTGGGTAACTCGTCCATATACAGTTCTGCTCATTTCGTGGGATTGAATGCTTGAATCTGTCAGTGCTTTCCGAGACAAACTGGTATCCATCCCACCCACGCTGTGGTCTGTGGAGTGGTCGTCAACCGATCTCTGGAGCTTCTACGTTTTTTATACGAGCATTGTACAATTGTGTTCTTCGTAGTAAGCATCCTCTATGTGGGTGAGGACGAGCCTTGATGATGTAAGTGGTCTGCCGCACGAAAGATCACTTCATCTCTTTTCCTTCATCATCGTTTATTTTTAGCCATTTTCCACCTGTTTGGTTCTCTACTTCAGTTTGTTTTTCAGCATCATCATTTTGTCCCTTTCCGTAAGTTCGTTATCCGGCTGAAGAAACACATCCCAGTGTTAGCTACGGAGAGCCATTTGCCATTCTTCGAGGTTTAAAGCCTGAACATCATTAACAAGAATGATTTTCAAAGGCTTTGGTCATGATAGTTCATGTGAAACACCAATTTTCCTAAAACGGAATGCCTTTTGCGCGGTAACCCATTCCCCCTCTTGAAGAATCGAATCTGAGTATGCCCGGAAAAGACTGAGATCATGTTTAACCCTTTCCTTTGCAATCCGTGAAGTTGACTTTGAAGCCCCTTTTATAAAGATATTGCGTTTTCGGTCGAAATGTCTGTTTGCTGATTTGGTGCTCTGATTTTTTGATAGGGCATCAGTATCAGGAAGAACTATACTTTGTTCGAAAATGCTATTCACTTCAGTGCGAGCAATGATTCCTTAATTTAATGGCAAACCCGTTTGGGAACTTTGTCAATTTGTTCTGCACTTGCTCCTGTATCACCAGCAGAGTATTCCGCTTGAGCATCTATCAGTAAGAACGAGCTCTGCTCAGATTTGGAACTAATTTTTTTGTGAAATCATCTTGGGAACTTTCGACTTAGAATTTTTTAGTCTTCAGTTCATCAAATTCGACGACCTTTTCAACGTCGCCCTTTGTTGTATCATTCAGCAACCATGTCGCATTTGTTTGTGGTTCCAGAGAATTACTGCTTCTGTCTGAGCTGGATGACCTAAGGTCAAGGTCAAGGCGCGCAGCTCGTTTTTGAAAGCTAAGTGAAAGTTCTAATTTTTTCAGAATTTCCTTATCCAAAGTTTTAATTACTACCTGATTTTTTGATAAAAACTTTGCAATTTTAACACTATCAACTGCTTATACCTGTGCTGCTCGTCCACTTCTACAGCGTAAACCTTTATAGTCAACGCTTTCAACCGATATAGCCTCGTTATTCGTCAGGTGGATCTGTTATACTAAGAAGTCTCTCAAGCACGTATAAAGGTCCATAGTTAAAATTTTGGAAAAAATATTTGTCGCAGAATATTATTCGACTGCCTTTTCCTAAGTTTGACCAAATTAAAGCCTCCTAGCAAAAATGAGAACGAAAATCTCGGCTCGTCGCAAGCTCTCAGCCATTGCACCGAAGCGTTGCTTGGTTGCATCAAGTAGTCACAGCAGTGATATGCATATGCAACCAATAGTTAAAGCTAAGCAGCTTGATCTCTCTGCTTTACAAAACTGTAATGATTTTATGTTAAAGTTTGGATCGGTTCTCTCTATACTGGGAAACTTATTCGATGGTGACATCTCTGCTCTTCCCTCTCAGGAATGTCAGCGTCTGGATTCGCTCGTCCATTTGGTTGCCACTGAAACATCAGACCGACAGAAACGAAATTATAATTTTCTGTTAAAAAATGTTTCACGAGACAGACGACCCATTGACGTTGCCGTAAAATTCCTTTACTCGTGCGGTTTCAACTACAAAATAGCAGAAGCCAAACGCCTCTCCTCACGTAGCAAAAATCCACCTATATTAGTCACCCTTTTTTCACCAATCGAGATGGACTCCATTTTTGCACAACGAGGTTGCATTTCTCGTTATCTAGAAGATGCAAAATGTTTCCTTTGTCGGGATCTTACGCCGATGGAGCGAAGGAATGTGTCTCCCCTCTTGCATAGGTCTTCGGCCTCTCAATCCATTATCCATAAGTCTAGTCATGGCTATGCAAACCATAACGAGACGATACAGCAATCTCCTATAGTGCCCGGTTCAAAAACCTTAACTTCAACTCCTGCTCTCCTTTCAACGAATCCACTAACGCCTTCTTCCTCGCGAATAGGAATTTCCAACGCAGTAGCTATCAGCCATGTCGTTAGCCCACCTTTAATGTCAGTAACTCCGTCTTAAGTGCCAAGACCGACTGCTTCTCCTTTTCAACGTAGTTTTCCTTGTATTCCTACTGTTGACTTAGTCAACAATACTGGGTCAAGTCCACCTCGTTCCCATTCCACGCTATCCACTCCGGTTTCAGCTGTCCAATCTAATAAACTTATCAAAATCCTGGGCAAGTCAAAGGATGCTCCAAACTTAAGTTCCAAAAAGACAAATGTTATTAAAGTTGGGAAACCTAACCCTCCAGCAGCTACCATACATACCCAAAATTTCCTTAGCAATTATCCCAACCAATCAATTTCTCAGGCTGCCCCATTATTTAACCCTACCCCTTACGGTACCAGTTTTTCCAAAAACAATTTGTTCCGTTTTTCAAATCTTATTCTCCCCATATTATTCCAATATTCCTCAAAATCCTATTTATAGGCCTCCTATTTTCGCTAACGCAGAAAAATAGCCTTCCTCTCAATGGATACCACCCAAATATGTTTCTCTACAATAATCCTAATTTAGTTAGCAGTAACAGCTTAGCTAATTGTAGACAGCAGCCATTTTTACTTTCCGCCAGCACCTACCTCTCTACAGTTTACTTCCCCACCACCAAGTCTTCCTTTTTATGAAACGATAACCCTAGTTTGGATACTCGAACTACGCTAGACGTCATATTACTTAATGCTAGATCTGTTTTAAATAAGATGGCGCAACTGAGAGCCATTGCTTTTTTTTCAGTTCAGTTCAGTGTATTTGAGGAAAATAGGCTTACGCCTTTGAAATCCCTATTTGTTACATAAAAGTAGCAAGAATAAGAAGCAAATTAAAGAAGTAACAGTCAAGTGAATGCAGGCAGGTTTACGTGGTACACTGATATTGTTAAGGTTAAGTAGTCACATAGTCTTCGTGGTACTGTAACATATGTATGTCAAGCCGATGTTTGAATGTATACACAGACTGGGACATAACAATCGCCTCAGGTAGGTTATTCCACGGTTCCACGACACGGTTGGTGAAAAAATACTTCCTCACATCCAATCTTACTTGGGGCACACTTAGTTTGAATGGATGACCTCGGAGATTTTTCGTAGTGGCAAGTTGGAAAAAGTCATCACATAGGAGGGCGCAATCCATGCCACGCACGATACGGAAGGTTTGTATCAAGTCTCCGCGCAACTGCCTATAACTCAGAGGATAGAGCTTTAGGTTATTTAGACGAATCTCATATGGCAGTTCAGATTGACCTCTTACTAATGTTGTGGCTCGCCGCTGCACCCTTTCGAGCATGTTGTAGTCCTGTTGCGTCCACGGTCGCCAGGCTTGGATCGCATATTCAAGATGTGGCCTTACAATCGAACCAAAGACTTTAGAAAAGCAGTCTTCATCGAAACTTTAAATGCCCGCTTGATAGCGTACAGTATTGAATTGGCGGATTTAGCTGCCTTGGAACATTGCGTAGAAGGCTTCAGGTTGTCTTTCATCCAAACTCCAAGATACTTCTGTGTGTGTGCTTCTCGGAGTGGCACACCGTTCAAATAGTAGGGTCGCATATCAGTGACCTGATTTCGATTTCCCCAGGCGTAGCAGGGTGCATTTGTTTGAGTTGAAGGACAAGAGCCATTTGTGGGACCACTCGTCCAATCGACGAAGATTTTTCTTGGAAATTGTCTGCATCAGCAGCATTGTGGATAACTTTCCAGATTTTTATATCGTCCGCAAACATAGCAAAGTTACAGTCCAATTCCTGTACACAATCATTAATGAACAAGAGAAATAGGATCGGTCCGAGCACTGAACCTTGTGGGACTCCACTCTCGATGACTGTGCGCTTTGATCGCGATCCGCCTACACAGACCACTTGGGAACGACCGACGAGAAAAATTCTTGATCCACGTAAGAAGTTTGCCGCCAATACCGAACATTCTCAACTTGTGAAGGAGACGCTGGTGTGGAACACTATCGAAGGCCTTCTGGAAATCAATGTAGGCCACGTGCACAGTGTCTTTTGCATCGAGTGCTTTTGTCCAGCTTTGCATCGTATAAAGTAAGTTCGTAACACACGATCTTCCCCTACGAAAGCCGTATGTGCAGTCGATAAGAGGTTACGGGTTTCTAAATAAATCATCAATTCCTTTTTGACAACCTTCTCCATAACCTTGCAACAGATTGAGGTCAGGCTGACAGGCCTGTAATTTGTAACAAATGCACGACTACCACTTTTGTGAAGCGGTGCGATGTGGGCTGTTTTCCAGTCGGTAGGAAGAATTCCCGTATCGAACGATTTCTGGCACAGCAACGATAGCGGTTTCGCCAGCTCTCGAGCAAGTTCGAGGAGTAGCTTTGCTGGAATCTCGTCGGGGCCAGGAGATTTGCATGCCTTCAGACATTTTAGTTCTTCAAAGACCGCCGCTTATTGAAAGAGCATATCCTGAATAAGTGGCACTCCTGTAGTCTCGTAACTTGATGGAATAAAAACAGCTTCTCTAGTGTAAAACCGACTGAAAGAACTGGGAAAAAGTGTTCAGCTTTGTTTTTATTTTTCTGATATCTCGAAACCATCATCGTTTCTCATAACAGGAATCGGGTTCCTGTTACGTGTGGTTTTTCTTACATAGCTGTAGAGTAATTTGGGATTGTGAACTGCTCTCTGGAGCAAATCCCTCTCGTAATCCCGTCGGCTTTTGGAAGATCAAGCTTTTAACCTTGTTCCTCTGAGTTTTGTATGCTTGCAAGGCTAAATTTTTCATTGGATCGGCAAAATTTCGTCCAAAGCCTTCCTTTCCTGTTAATCTCTCTTTTTAGATCCCTTGTTAACCACTGTGGTCTGTTAGATATCCTAAATTGTGATGGCGGACAATGCATTTTATTAGATTCAACAAATACTCCTTAAATAAATTCCAGTCCTCAGTGACATTCCCGGAGAAGAGAACATCCCAGTCTATTCGTGATGCCTCAGCTCTCATCTTGCAAAAGTCTCCTCGCCATAGATTGGGTCTGGTTTCATTTATTGCAGATTTAGAATTTAGAATTTATATTTGGTTAGCACCGGGAAGGTACTGTCTAAGCCTGATGGCACAGAATATAAACCATACTCCCATGAAAGTACTGCGTGATCACTTCGACCAAGTGGAGGTAGGCAGTGTACCTCGTCTATACTGTCAGGATCTTTAGTGAAGACGAGATCTAAACAACTAGCCTGTTGTCCTCCACGCGCTCTCGTTGGAACAAATACATGTTGGGTGAAAAGAGCTTCAAGTGTTGTCTTATGCAGACGATGATCGAAGGAAAACTTTGAGCTCTGTGCCTGCAGATCGTTCCATCGAATGCTGGGTGCATTGAAGTCACCCATGAGAACAACATCAGGTCGACTGCTTATCTCCTTTATGTTCTCCAACAAACAAGTATCAGCGTCAGTGTCTGTCCCCGATGGTCGGTAGAGAGTCATGACTTCAAGGAACTGCGATCCCCGCGTCTTTATTTTTAGCCAAATAGCCTCAATACCATTGCTAATCTTCTCCGTCATTTCACACACTGTGAAATTGCTTTTAACATACATCGCAACTCCTCCACCCTGGCGTTGGGTGCGGTCTCTCCTGAACAGCTGGTACCCGGATAAGGCTACTTCGCAATCACTGATGTTCTGTGACAGCCATGTTTCTGTGATTGCTATAATATCGGGAGACAGAACGGCTACCTGAATTCTCAGTTCGTCGAGTTTCGAAAACAGACTTTGGGCGTTGGTATACAGAAATTTCAGTGTGCAGCAGTCAGCAGAGCCAAATTCCGTTTGTCTGGAGTTTGCCAATGCTAATTTGCCGATGCCATCATGAGCATGGGCTGGTTCCAGAGCAATGTTGCGTTTCTCTGTATCACGCGTTCCCTGTAAATCACCAGATTGCTCTCTCCAGCTGCAAGTCTCCTCTTCATTTCTATCACTAATTCGCGGCGTTTCAGACGTTCTGCTCGAGAGTAGTCCGGCTGAAAATAAAATCTGTTTATGAGAGTTCCGAAGGTTTGTTTTTCTCGAGAGAAGTAGTTTAGCCTCTTCCTTGTTGTCCAAGACAATTTTGATAGGCCGTGGTTTCACATTTTGGGACTGTTCGATATCCTTTTTTCCGAGCCTGAAGGCAGCGCGAACGGTTATCGTCTCTCCTGAATGAAGTATATCATTCAGTAGGTGCTGAAACATAGCAAGATCAGCGGATATCCGTTCCTTTGAGGTGTGTGCAGTTGATTCAGGTAAGCCCTGGATAACAACGCAGTTCTCTCGGTCTAGGGCGTCTTTTGATTCACTGCCGATCATATTTTCCTCTGAATGACCAGAGGGATTCATTAGGTTTGTTTTTCAACTTGATACTCGTTTTATGTTGTTTCCCAATGATATCTTGCCACTCATTGGTATTTTCGCTCCCAACTAAGGGCTCTTTAGAACTGCTGGGATAGCCGACAGGAGGTGAGTCTGAAGTCGGAACTGCCTTTGGAAGAGGCATTATTGAAGTTCTCCTGATATTACCGTTATCCAATTTGGTGGTGTTGTTGTCCGATGCTGGGATTCTGGGACTTACATTTTTGGATGAAATATTATCTGTGTCTTCTGAAACTCGTTTCTGTATTTTCTTGGATCCCTGCCGCTTGCCCTTTTTCCTTACTGGATGCTGTTTAACAGCTACATCGAGCTCCGTTGACGTAGCGTCATCTTCCTTGTTGGATGTGATGGCTGCGGAAGCTGTGCCTGCGTATGTGCATTTGTCTCCCTCGTGTTCCATCGTTAGGGACTGCTTCTTTTCGGGCAAATTGTGAGGAAGTTTCTTTAACTTCTCTATCTCCATCTTCAGCCCCTGCATATCCTTTCAATCTTTCGAGCTAATGCCTGATGTTTTATGTGTAACTGAATCTTGGACCCATCCCTTAATTTCCGACTCTTTGCTTGTCATAGACCAGTACGATCTCTACCGTCAAGACCGCATTAGTAAGCGTGGTGGTGGTTGTCTTCTCTATATTAAAGCTTCATTTAAGAACTTCCCGTTTGATCTAGATGTTACGTCATTCTCTGGTAATTACTGCTTCGCATCCATTATCCTGTCGTCCAGGCAAAAGGCGATTCTCGGATGTATTTTCAACCCGCCTAATTCATCATCCGATGATGCAAAAACTTTGTGAAATTTTTTTAAATTGATTTCGAAGTCCAATTTTAACATTAAAATAATCGCTGGGGACTTTAATTTTCCTGAAATTGACTGGATTTCAAACGTTTGTCCACCCAAGATTTCAGCCTTTCCTCGATACGATTAATTTTTTTCTAATTGGTCCCAGCTTGTCCGTTCTTCAACGAGAGAAAAACATATTTTAGACCTGATTTTTCACAAACGACATTGCTCCCCTCTTCGTTGATTTTTAAGCAGTGCCTCTTACAAAGTGACCATACACTAATTCACTGTTGCCTTCCGATTGTTTCATCGAAAAAAAGGTTAGTGCCATTCGTACCTATCATGCTTTTTGACCTCGCAGATATGAGCTTAATTAGTAACTTTTTTGACTCATTGGACTGGCAGAATCTCTCCTCCATGAACGACGCAGCAAGTCTTTGTGACTTCGTGTCAGTCGTTTCAAATAACATCCTGAAGCTTGTGCCAACCAAAATAGTCAAGCCCTACGTCTCGAATCAACCGTTCCTCACTTTCTTTTGCCACGACTAAAGAAATTGAAGAAGCAGTTGAAAGATCAATATACTAGTTCGTCATCTGTACATCTCAGGATCGCAGAGATTTTTTGAATAAGCCTCTAAGATTCGTCTTGCACATGACAGACAGAGGGAATCTTGCGCACTCAGTGAGCCAAACTCTGCAAAATCTGTTGCTCAACTGTTCCGCCGTCGATCCTCTTCTAAACGAGGTTATTAAATTCCTCCAATTACTAAATGAAGACAGAACTTTGTTCTGGAAGACTCTGACAAGGCAGAACTGTTTAGTGCGTTCTTTGCAAATAATCTTACGATGGAATCTGAACCGGTTCCGACGTTTCAGGCATCCCTCATTGAATGTTATCAGCACTATTGATTTCTCCTTAGAACTAATTCGTAAGCAAATAATTCGTCTGAAAAAAACTCGCACTCTTCGGGAACTGACGGTATTCCAAACTCAGTTATTAAGAGAGTGCCGAGCTTTCCCCGATTGCTTAGCCATGTATTCTCAGTTTATCTTTTAAACGGATTCTTTTCCTGACTCATGGAAGACATCTATTATTGTTCCTGTCTTCAAGTCGGGATCTCGTTCGGACGTAAATAATTATCGAGGCGTTCACAAAAACCCCGGCTCTCGCAAAAACTTCTTGAAAAAAATTATTTTTAATCAAATTCTCGAATTTTGCCAAGAAAATAAGCTTTTAAGCGACTCACAATATGGTTTTCTACCTGGGAGATCATGCGA
Organism: Schistocephalus solidus; assembly: GCA_017591395.1. Lineage (NCBI taxonomy): Eukaryota > Metazoa > Platyhelminthes > Cestoda > Diphyllobothriidea > Diphyllobothriidae > Schistocephalus > Schistocephalus solidus. The sequence continues at coordinate 56,473 of WEDG01006453.1, forward strand.
AGTGTGTCACTTAGCTTTTTCTTAACCTCGTCACTTCCCTTCGTAACGAGCAACAGTCAGTGGTTGTGATCTACTTTGACCTGAGCAAAGCCTTTGACAAGGTACCGCACAGACGTCTTCTAGTGAAACTGGAAGCCCTCGGCATCCGGCCTCCTGTCCTTGACTTCATTGGTTCCTACTTGTCTAACCGCAGCCAGAAGGTCCTAATAGGTAATAGCTATTCGACGCCTCAACCGATCACGAGTGGCGTTTTTCAAGGCACCGTTCTAGGTCCCCTTCTCTTCATTCTGTACATTAACGAAATTTCAACTTTACTCACAAATTCACAAAAATTTCGTTTACGCTGACGATCTCAAGTGCATTTATTCATTTTCTAAAGACACTGCTAAAAGTTGCGTTGACAAAATCAATACTGATCTACTTACGCTCTCACGTTGGAGCTGTACTTGGCAGATGGAATTTTCTCCATCCAAGAGCAGTTTCATGTGTTTTTGGCCCCGCCAAGCTTCCTGGACCCCTAGTATTTCAAAAATAGTACACTTTTAAAACGATCAACCATAAAAAGACTTAGGTCTAAGTTACACGAATAAGCTAGCACTATCGCCTCATACAGATCGAATTTCTGCAAAGGCTGCACAGATATGTGGTTTTATATCACATAATTTCTTCCTTCCGGAAATAAAGTTAAACCTATACCGCATGTTTGTTCTTCCTATCCGCGAATACTGCTGTCCCCTATTTGGGCTGATGAACGCCTCTGACCGCAGTAAGATTGAAAAAGTTCAGAAGGTTTTTACTCGAAAACTATTTTCTCTTCCTGGATCCAGTTTGTTATATACGGATAGATGCCAGTTAGCAAACATTAAATTTCTGTGGGTTAGAAGACTCGAAGCTGGTCTCTGCTTCCTGTTTCGCGTTAATTCTAGCCCAAATATCCCACGAATTAATGCTCTCACTCCGGTTAATCGACCCTATGCCACTCGTAATTCCTCCATGATCATTTCACCACCCCTTAGCTCCACAACCAACCGGTCTCAGTTTTTTGCCTCCAAATATGCTTTCATATGGAATAATCTACCACTGCAAATTAGGTTGTCGTATACACTAGCTATTTTCAAAACCAAATTACGCAAAAATTTAACTTCGAAAGATATAAAGTTTTATTGTCTGTTTCTTTCCCAAACTCGCAACTTTTTGGATTTTTGAAAAGGGTCCTCCTGGTATTTGAGGCAGCTCCCCTTGATATTACATGGGTCTCTAATTATATTTTCCATCATCCTCTGCAGCTTCAATCTTTGCATTCACTTTTTCTTCCCCTCCTTTTAAACTAGCATTGCCAACTCTTGACAACCTTGATACTTTCCTTCGAATTTGCAACCCTGACAATAGTCTCCAGGATCTGTTGATGATCGAGGTGGGTTCTGATGGTTTCGCCTCTTTGGTGATGGACTATACAGGCAGCAAGGTCGCATCTCGATGATGATCTCGTGACCTCTACTGTCCCCTCTTCGTTTCGACCATGTTGTCTACGATGAGTTCGTCCTCTCTCACCTCCACTGGTGTTTATAAACAGTAGCTCTGACTGCTATATTACCTCTCACCCGACAAGGAGCGTCCCGAACCCTCATACGCAGTCAGCAACATCACAATACTATCCCATTGCATTTAGCTATTAATTTTTTAGTGAAGCAGTTTTTTTCTCCTATTTTTTTAAATTGGCGGCTCGCCGAACTCCGCCTCCGATTAAACCCTGGGAGTTTTTTTACTGCTTCTTTTCGAGTTCACCGTATATGCCAACGATTGTTGACTTTTGTTTTAAAAATGGCAAATATTTTTGAATCGGATATGTTTACCATACTACTCATTTCTGCTGTTCATATGGATGCTCACATAATGTAGCAATTATCCACTTTGTATTTATTTAAACCATGGTACTAAGTTTGTAATGATGGGGCCCTCTGGGCCTTAAATATACAATTTATTTATTTATTATTTTATATTTGGTAAGCACCGGCAAGTCACTGTCTAAGCAAACATAAGTAACGAAATAAAGTTATGATAATGCGCGCAGATAAAATTTACAAATATAACTTGTCCTGCTATGTCAACAGTTAATGATAATAATAATAATAGTTGTATTTAATGCCGGTTTACAGGCATTGTCAAATGAAATATTCAGTGGGTAGAGGCTGGCACTGAGAAAAAAACTCCTGAATATATATCATTATAAATGTTTTTCCTATCTTTATGTTATTCAGGAGAATAAACTGCCACCTGTAGGGAGGATAGCAATTCAGATCAGGGAAGG